>CAMOHE010044459.1:0-38192 GCA_946598075.1 Artocarpus hirsutus | reverse complement strand
ACAACATAACAATCTTTACATGAATAAAGCGCCCAACTTTATTCCATCGATTGCGGATCTCATGTTTTTAGACCATCACCTTAAGAATCGTGTCTTCTGCATAATCTATCCATCATATGCCCAATTCTTAAAGGTTTAGACCGATAGTCTTAGACTATTGTTTGCTTATCATACATTCAACAAATATGATCGTAAAGAGGACAAGATTTGGTATATATAAATAATAAATTCTTTATTGATAAAAATGTCTCCAAAAACATATTACATTTTTACTCCTTAGGGCATACATGTCTAACAATTTTCACATAATCATAGTAAGTTGGGAAATTTCACTTTTATCATATAATATCAATTTAAATCTTTTAAATTAAGATTCTTATAATTGCCACCACTATGGCTCATACATGAAATTAATAAATCATAAACTTTTAGTTTAGCACATCATATAATTACTTTTAATTATATAAGTGTACTATCATAACATTACATGTGTTACATGTTTCATAAATATAGCACATAAATTTATACATTCATAACATCATTTATTTCTAAGATCTTATAGCTATTTAGACCTTAGAAATTTGCATGTTACTAAATTCTATACTTGGACTTCTTAAACACTTAGCTACGTAATTATGAAAAAATCCTTAATTAATCATATTTATTAATTCTTGGATTTTTTTTTGGTCATTACAGCCTACATGGCTTACTATGATTTTTTCCCTTGCTATATTGAGTGGAAGATGGAGTACACTCTCGGTACTCCTCATACTGGTCATTATCGATCTGGCAAGACATTTACTTATTCAAAGTGAGCAAAAACTAACACACATATACTAATATTAAATAACAATCTTATCATAAAAAATCACATATTAAAAAATCACATTTTAAAAATCACATATTATAAATTAACATATTACAAATTGGACATATTATAAATTCACACATTGTAAATTCACATATTGAAAATCACATATTATAAATTCACATATTAGAAATCACATATTAGAAATTAATGTAGTGTAAATTCACATATTATAAATACACATATCACACATATTACAATAATCACATATTCAACAATTTCACATATTCATAATTTCACAATTAAATAATATAACACATTAGAGAGTGAGAAAGTTTGATCAGGTTTCAAAATGGCCAGACGCGCACGATTTCAAAAAATTTAAAGCCCTAAATGCATATTACACGATGATTTTGTAAGAAACCGTCGTGTAATGTTTGACCTTATATGATGATTTTTTGAAAAACCGTTGTTTAAGCTTAACCTTATGCAATGGTTTTTAAGAAACCATCGTGTAAGGTGTTTGTTTCTAGCTATTTTTCAGAACGGTTTTTACAAAAACTATCATGAAATATCCTTTTTTATGATGGTTTCTTAAGAAACCATTGTAAAGAAATGGTCAAAATTGCCACTTACATATGTTTTTCTCTTCTACCCAGGGTGGTCAGCCTATGTGTTAAGCATCCAATGGCCCAGAATGTTTACATTTTTCTATTTTTATCACAAATATAACTATAAATAGATATCCAAAACCCTTAAAAAAAGTGAAAAACTAAACAAAGAAATATATATATTAAATAAATTAACATTTGTTTCTCTTTTTTTTTTCATTGTTTCCTCAATACATATCCATTCTACATCTTCATGAAGCAAATGCAAAACATCCTCTTCAAAATCATCTATCTCTCCAACCGGTGGCAATCCCTTTGTGAATGAAGGGATATCTGCGCAATCCTCGGCAACTTCTTCACCTTCAATAACTACTCTTGGCTTCATCAGGACGACTAGAGACAATTCCATCTCTTGGGGATCGATAGTATAAAAAACTTGGATTGTTTGTGATACCATGATAAAGAGATCATTCTTGTATCCTAATCTTCTAAAGTCAACCACCGTGATGCCGTCATTATTGTCCTTAACATAGTTATTGTCAGCCCACTGGCACTTAAAAAGTACTATGTGCAATCCCCCATAATCAAGTTCCCAAATATCTTCAGTGAAACCAAAGTAGTACTAGTCCCATTTACTGGATTCTTGTCCTTAACGGAGGCAATACGCATGGCCTTGGCACAGAGAGTCATGCTGTTATTTTGGATAGGATGCTTCTCATCTCTATCGCTAGTGTAGAAAGTGTAACCATTTATGGAATATGATGTATACCTTGTAACTACCAACCGTGGTCCTCTAGCTAGGTTCTTCTAGTCTTGTGACAAGCCTTCATCTTGTGTTATGGAGGACTAGCCATGGATGTATACTCTAATCAACAACCGAAAGGTCCAGTTGTGTTCATCTTGCAACCACTTATCATTTCTTACTCTTTTTGGGTTTTCCTTTTTTTATTCATTCATTTAAACCTCAATGAAAGGCTCCACTTCATTAGCATTATGCAAGACATAAGGACAAGCTTGCTCCCACTACCCTCGATTTTTGGCACCCCAATTGCTTTCGTATTAGACAACTACTTGGAGCAAAATTCAATCAATTCCTCAGCTATGTAACTTTCTACAATACATCCCTCTAACCTATTTCAGTTCTTCACATAGCCATTCAAAGCCTTCATATATGTTTCGAATGGGTACATTCATCTTAAATGCATTGATCCGCATAACTTAACATCACGTACTAAGTGCACCGTTAGATGAACCATGATGTCAAAAAATACCGATGGAAAATACTTCTCAAGCATGCATATGGTTTGCACGAACTCTGATTGTAGTGAATCTAGCATAAGCGGATCAATTACCTTCGAGCATATTGAATTGAAGAACGAGCACAACTTTGTAATTGCAAATCTCACATCCTTTGTTAGAATTTCCCATAAAGCAAGTGGTTGTAATTGCTGCATCGATACATAACAATTGTGTGTTTCATGCCAATAAGTTTCAAATCCTTCATTAACACCAACTTTTTAAAGTTTGAAGAATACCTGTCTAACACTTTCAACGAAGCAAGCCATTCACAAAGCCTTCTCTTTTCCATTCTTGATAATGTGTGCTTTGTCGAAGGTAAGTAAGTGCGGTTCCCACTTTTCTTAGGAAACAAATTAGGCTAATCTCCATTTCCATGAGATCTAATTGAGCTTTTTCACCATCCTTAGTCTTGCTTGGAATGTCAAGAAATGCGCCGACTATGGATTTATAAACGTTTGTCTCAATACGTATAACATCTAAGCAATGATGAACAAAAAGTGCCTTCTAGTATGGAAGATCAAAAAAGAATGATCTTTTTTTCCATGGTCCATCATAACACATTCTTTGGCACTTTACTCTTACTGCCTTTTGGCTTCTATCCTTTCTTCGACCTTGCTTGTTGACAAACCATATAATAATTCTCGGCCTTATACTTATTCCCATAAAGAACGCAATCATTTTCACAAATATGAATTTTTTCATACTCCGTTCCCAAAGTGCTCAAAGTCTTCTTAGCATCATATATACTAGTTGGTAATTTATTACCCTCTAGTAAAAGCCTTGTTAAAAATTTCAAAAGCTTTGTGAAACTAGATTTTAACCACCCACTCAACGCTATTAAATTCTATAATCCATCTAAAGTAGACAATTTGGTGCAATTGGTACACCCTTCATACACAGGTGTCTTAGCATCATTCATCATTGCCTTAAATAAATCCAGACGGTGCAAGAAGTGCTCTTCCAAATAGTTGACCATGTCAACCATATTGTCATGATCATCCATATTATCCTCCACAATAGCTTCTTTTTAGTTGCTTACTAAAGTTGGATGGAAAGTAGACTCGCCATGAAAATGCCACATTTGATAACTACTTATAATTCCATTTCGAAATAAATGTCCTCTAACAACTAGAATTGGATGCAATCTATGGTTTCCACATTCAATGCATGAACACCAAATTTGATCACCATTGGCATGAATTTTGGTAAAATCCAAGAACTCTTCCACACCATTCACATATTCTCTAGACAATTGAAAATCCTACATCCATTTCCTATATATTTCACAAGTCCTAAATCGAGATAATAAATAGCAAATATTCAATTGAAATTAAATTTGCAAATTATGTACATACCCACCATATATATTCTAATTATAAAACATGTACAAAAACATTCACCCATCATAAAACAAATTACACATAACCATCATAAAACAAATAAATCATACCCATTATCCACAATACAATAAACATGGATTAAACAAAAAAATCAACAACAATTTATTAATTTTGGATTAAACAACAAAAACCAACAACAATTTATCAATTTCTATTTAAAACTTACAATTAGGAATGAGATTAAGGAGTGCAGAGGCAAAAAGGGATGACGGCAGCAGTTTTAGAGGGGTATGTATTCGTATTGTGTTTCTGATTTGTGTCTAACTGTCGAGGTAAGAAAAGGGGTTTTAAGTGAGCTACCACGATAGTTTTTGAAAAAGCTACCATAATATGGCCTCTTTCTACCACGACAATCTTTTGGAAAACCGTCGTGGTATGTCAAGCTTACAACAACAGCTTTTTAAAAAACCAGCGTGGTAGACACCATATATGCCATGATGATTTTCTTCTTTGCAGGCATAACTCCCTGTGTTTTTTCCCTTATCACAATGGTTTTTGAGAAACGGTCATTAAATAAAGGTCATATAATCTTGAATTTGTTGTAGTGCTTTCTTCATCAGACTTTGGCGAGTCTTTCTTAGAAAGAATAATTTTAGACCTAGACGGTTGCCCACCTCTCTTAGAATCCTGCATTGCAAACCTCTTGAGAATTTTATCTATGTAGGCTACTTAGGATAAGGCTATCATTCTGTTCTTCCTATCCCAAAGGATTTGGATACCGAGAACATAATCAGGCTTGCAGGTCTTTCATGTCAAACTACTTGATCAACCATAATTTGACAAATGATAATGCCCCAGCGTCATTTCCAATCAGCAGAATATCATCTACATAAAGTAGTAGAAAAACCACCTTCCCATCCTTAATGTGTTTGTAAACACATGGTTCATCCATATTTTGTTCAAATCCATAAGTCTTGATCACCTTATCAAATCTTATGTTTTAAGAACGGGATGCCTGCATAAGTCCATAAATTGACTTTAGCAACTTGTAAACCTTACCCTCATGACCCTTAGCCTTGAACCCGTTTGGCTATACCATATATATGGACTCACCAAGATAGCAATTTAGAAAGGCTATCTAAACATCCATCTACCAAATCTCGTAATTGAGAATAGCAGCTATAGATAAGAGAATGCATATGGATTTTAGCATGGCTATAGGCGAAAAGGTTTCCTCGTAATCGATTCCTTCCTTCTCTGTGTATCCCTTTGCTACTGGTCTAGCCTTATAGGTTTTGACTTTTTCATTTGCTTCTCTCTTTCTCTTATAGATCCACTTACACCCTATGGGTCCACCCCTTCGAGAAGATCCATAAGTTCCAAACCCGATTAGTCTCTATGCACTTTATCTTAGTGTTTATGGCTTTTGCTCAAAGTTTTGAATCAACATCTCCATAGCTTCTTCATAAGTATAAGGATCCCTGTCATGTTTATCTAGTTTAGCCAAGAAGGCCTCACCATTGAACATATACCTCTCGGGTTGATGCCTGATCCTCCCACTACACCAAAGCCCCTTAGGTTGCTGTTCAGTTGGTTTTCTATATTGATTGGATAGGTTGCTACTCAAACCCTGAGAGTGACTGAATCACTTGCCAACTCCTTGAGTGCTACTTACTTCGAGGCTCAAAGTCTTTCATATAACTTGTTAGACATGTATGCCCTAAAGAGCAAAAATGTAATATGTATTTGAAGACATTTTTATCAACAAAGAATTTATTTATTATTTATATACCAAATCTTGTCCTCTTTACATTCATATTTGTTGAATATATGTTAAGCAAATAAAAGTCTAAGATTGTCGGTCTAAACCTTTAAGAATTGGGCATATGATGGACAAATTATGCGAAAGATATGATTCTTAAGGTGACGGTCTAAATCATAAGATCTGCAATCGAGGGAATAAAGTTGGATACTTTATTCATACAAAGATTATTATGTTGTCTATATCCCTAACGGGAGATGGTCTGTCTTGACCATCAGAGGTAGACTTTGTGAATAGAAACATTGGCACATTGTCATAGGTGACGATATATTGGATCTAGACATAAAGTGAATTAATTTAGATTAATAATTCTGTCTCATCAAATCTATTCACTTTAGACAATCATATAACTATTGTCTTGACTGTCTTTTGATGTACCAAAGGTGACATCCATATTTTAATAGTGATACGAATGTTAGTACATTGGAGGCATGACTCTTGATAGCATAGGCCTGTTATTCATAGATATGAAATCTATAGCTCCTCTTCAAAAGTTGTTGCTATCCTCTTATATTTATTATCTTGTAATTGGAAAACTAGAGCACTCAACCTTTTGGATACATAGGTGTAACCAAATGGTATACTACCTTTGGATAGTAAGTTTTTCGATGGTTAGATAATGGAATGTAAGAGAAAATAATCGAGAAGGTAAGATATAATTTATCCTTAAGTCGATTATAGATAATCCTATGGGGATACGATACATTATAATATTCATGGAGACTTAGCTATATGGGCT
This sequence comes from Artocarpus hirsutus, assembly GCA_946598075.1. NCBI lineage: Eukaryota > Viridiplantae > Streptophyta > Magnoliopsida > Rosales > Moraceae > Artocarpus > Artocarpus hirsutus. Next base: position 31,573 of record CAMOHE010044459.1, on the reverse strand, counting down.
TTGTAATTCTATATAGTTTGAGAGTGTAGCTCTAACCTTTTAGTGGAGTAGCGTTAGAGTTGGTAATTATGAAATGTATATCTGAGATATTAAGTTTCATAATTATCAGGAATTTAAACTACATAGGTCCATCAAGTTCTCTTTGCTAGCTCATAAAAACCCTATAACAATATGGCATGCTTTTTCAATAATTGGTGCTTATTTCAAATTATCAAATTAGCTGAAAATTTGATAGGATCAGATAATGCATGCCTGTTTATTGGTTGAATTAATTTTCTGAAAATTATTTAACATAAACTTATTAAATTATCAAGATCAGATAATTCATGTCTGTTTATCAGTTGGATTAATTTTGAATAAATTAATTCAAGATAAACTTGTTGAATTATCAGAATATTTTTTTTCCTATAGATTATCTAAATATGACAGTTTTAATTAGATAACTTCTCTATTGGGTTATTTAAATTAAAACTGAGGCCTTATCCCAAGAATCTCAGGTGAAAATAAAGATTCGTAGGGATCATTTATCATAAGTTTGGCCTATCAATGTTATAAGTTTGATAGGCCAATCTACTAGTTCAGCCTACCAATTGAGGAATGAATGGATCATGTGTTTTTACGTGGATTTTATTAGATATTGTTCTTGATTTGATTCTGATTTGAATTTTCGAGGCCTTATCTGATAAGGATTGACTCTTGGGCCTAACCTCTATAAATAGGGAGTGAGTCTCATAGTTAATTAAATCAATTGAGAGATTAAGATTGAGACTCTATTGGTGAGACTCTGTAACTCCCTGAGAGCTATTGTTTACACATCACGAACTATAGCTTTGGGTTTTCTTAATTGGTTAGAAGGAGAGTCACTAGGGAAAGGCTAAACAATGTGCACCCACATGCACTCCAAGAGTGATTGAATCACTCCTCAACTCCTCAAGCACCACTTTGCTTCAAGGCTTAAAGTTGTCTATGTAACCCTCCTCAAGGAAATTTGCATGAGTTGAAATCACAACTTTACTTTCCTTTGGGTGATAAAAATAACCCCCTTTAGTCTCTTTTGGATATCCTACAAACACGTAAACTTCCTAATGTGCTTCCAACTTATTCACATCCTTAAATAGGACATGAGCCAAACATCCCTATATGCGAATATGGTTTAAGGATGTCTTCTTGCCTGTCTACAACTCGTGAGGAGATTTAGAGACCAATTTTAAAGGCCCATTGTTCAAAAGATAACATGCGGTTTGTAGTGCATATCCCCAAAAGGATAATGCAATGATGAATAACTCATCATGTACCTGACCATGACAAACAAAGTCTTATTCCTTCTCTCAGTCACTCCATTCTGCTGCAAGTGCCCAGTGCAGTCAAATGGGATAAATTGCCATTCTCTAATAAGTTTTCTAAGAACTCATCGGAGGGGTATTCACCACCTCGATCAGATCAAAGTGCCTTAATGGGTATACCTAATTGCTTTTCCACTTCAACCTGAAACTTTATAAACTTGTCAAAAATTTCACTTTCATGATGCATTTATAACACCTGCCATTTTTCATGTAACAGTTGATGAGAGATATATAATGATGTTAAGTATTTTCTTTATGATATAATGTTACTAACCTTTTATTTGAGAATTATGACAGGTGACGGTCATGTAGAATTGATGTGCTTGACGTATTCATGTCATTTATAATGTATCATGATAAATATTTAATATTTTATTTTTGGTATCTTTAAGTGGCACTTTGATAGCTGAATTTATTTTCTAGAATGGCATGCCAATGGATTTTGTTGGTAAGCTGAACTCACAACTTCGACAGGTCGATTTAAGCCATCGATTGGCCAAACGGTACTAACGGGCAAACAATAGATAATTCCAAAATTATGGCATTGATGATTAATTTAATTTGATTTGAGAATTCTAAATAATTGATATATTTTTATCTCTTTCCTTACCCATATTTGCGAAGGTTTGACTTTTTCTTTTTAAAAGATAAATTGCTTTGTGATAAGGTTTCCCAATTTGAAAATATAGGATTTGGTAGTTTTAGCAAATCATTGAATTTTTTTTTCCTTATCTTGTTCCATTCCCCAACGTGTAAGCATCTTTTGCTAAAAATAAAATATTATCTTATATTAATGAGACCATTATCCCATCTTATAATATCATTCACGTAAATTTTTCTCTCTCTATATTGTTTTCTTTCCCTCTTTCTCTCAAAAGTTTTCTTAGACACTCTCTCTTTCTTCCCCATGTTTTCTTTCCCTTTCTCTCCTTTATTCTCTACAAAAATTTGAAAGAAATATTGAGTTTTTCCTTGGGCGAATTCAAAGAAAATTACAAAGGAATCGTTTTGAGGTAAGAATTCACTCTAGGTTACTACAGTAATTTTTTTTTCCTTTAATACGACCCCAATAACTTTGTTTACAAATTTCCACTATGAAATTTTATTATGATATTTATGTGTGTTATTTGATTTTAATCAAAATTTCATGCCAATTGGAGTTTTCTATGCTGAGTTATGAAATTTTTATCACTGCTACTCATAGTTTAATGGCTGCTAATTGGTATGTTGCACAAAAGTACAGTCTTTGTTCATAGGGAAAATGAATTGTGGATTGAATGAAATTTGGCAGAAATATTCATACATATGTTAGGTTATGATCTGGAAAATTTTGAGGTGATTTGATGAATATTTGATGAGTTCTTGAATTTTCTTTAAGATAGGTCTTTATAGCTGTTAAATCAGTGAATTTTGACTTCTTGCTTGTGTAACCTATTGTATGACAAAACAAATTTGTTTGACAATGAGACTTTTTGTGGTACTATATTTATATGTTAATAGGTTGTCATAAAAATTTTAGCATCTAAGAAATTTTATTTTAATTATTTGAGTATAATGAACATGTGTTGCTCACTGCCCTATGTGTTTAAGGTTTATTTTATCTTTGAATTCTAATGCATGTTTTGAATTGTTGAAAATTCATTTGAAGCTAATTTTTGGATATGTTATAGTTTTAGGTGCCTATTCTATGCAGAATTTTTATGAAATTATTTTAGATTATAGATAATTTATTTTATGAATGTAAGTTATGGCTACTCACTGTTTTGTTATTGCTGGTTGATTCTATGTTGTGTATTGTGTGACTTATTTTAGTTATTTAATGGAATTTTATGGCTAAAGAAAAATTAGGGTAATTCATATGTATGTTAATTATGTCTTGCAAAATTTCATGCCTTAATTGTATATGAATTATGAGTTATTAAATTGTGAATACATAAGGGTTAGGCAAGTATTAGTATTGCAATTTTTGCATGAATATTTATAAGTTAGTAAAGTGTATTTGTGTTCTCGTAATCCTTGAGACAGAAGTATGAATAATGTCATATGGTTTTGGATGATTTCATAAGAATGAAATTTATTTTTATTTGTATATGGGTGTATGACAAGAACACACCAAGAAGTGAGCACATCCAGTCCGTGGCAACGTCATCTAAGATAAGGTTTAAGTAAGCAAGTCAAGCAAGTACATTCTCACCTGTAACATGATAAAAGTTTACGAAAAAGTTTTGAGAATATGTTTTATGATAATTTTTAAGTTTGTTTTTTTATGTTGTTTTCTTGTGAAAACTCTTGTTGTAGCAAGAAAGTTTAATGAATGTTTCAATGATGCGGTATGTTGAAAGTATATCTATATATTTGTATCACCTAACTAAGTGTTGCGTGCCCTATGTTTGTGTCAATGTTTATGATGTCCAAATTTGGAATTGTCATATTTGGTTTGGGATTAGCTACCCCTTTTCTCTCATGGCGGCACGCCTATAATGATGATAATGGTACAACACTTGGGCCCCCAAAGATAAAATGAATGAATTTTTAATATAGAGAATGATAATGAAGGATATGTTCTATATGAAACTGTGCCAAGTGCACTATTATGTTAATGATGATTATGGTTATGATGTTTTATAAAGGTGTTCATAAAATGTTTTATGTTTTGAGAAAGGAAAGTGTAGTTACTAGGCTTTTACTTACTTGTTTATGATAATGTTATAGATAAAGGTAAAAGGATCACAGAATAGGTGGAGGGCAGAGACAGGCATGTGAGCAAGGAACGATAGATTGAAACAGAAGAACGCCAACATAGAATTTTTTTTTAAGTTTTTGAACTATGTTTTTATTTCTTTGTATGTCAAATTTTTGCACTATTAAGTACAAAGGCTTGTTTTCTATTTATATTGATTTGGTAGAAGATCGGCCTTCCGATCACTGGTTATCGGACTACTGATGTTACATTCGGCCTACCGATTACCTTGTATCAGCCTGCCTATCTAAGTGTTTTGAAACCCTAAATTCTATAGAGCCTTGGACGGCATACCAATGGTTAAAGTTTAGACTGCCAGTCATGTTCGGCCTGTCAGTGTCTAAAGTTCAGCCTACCGAACTGTTTAAATAGATTTTAAAGTTGTTTTAAATTTTACTTGAATTATGGTTTTATTGATTTGGCATTAATAAACTATTTAAATAAATAAAAAATGGTTTTGAAATGAATGTTTTTTTTTTTTAAATATACAAATGGATCCTGGGAAATGTTTAATAAACCTTAATTTATTTGAATGGTTTATCTTAAATATTGTTAACAAGGATGAACGTAGCAATATCTATGACATCTGTAAGAGGGCGTTACAGGCTTTAGTATTAGAGCAAAAATCTATTTCCAATTCACATCACCACATGTCAGTTCTAGTCCTCCAACTAAGTATATTTAAGTTATATGAATGTGGGTATAACTTTAATGATGAATGTAAGGTCTTGATGTACAATGATTAGGGCCTTAGAGCATAAGTGTAGTAGTGAAATCCTATATCATTCCCACAATTGGAGGTTCCTTCGTAAGCTTGTGATTCTTTTAGAAAGAACTCAAAACCAATGGTCATGGTTAGATTAATTATATGCTCAAGTTTTAACTCAAGGAACAAAACAATATGAAAGAACAGAATGAGGAAAGAAACTATTGAACTTCCTTTATGGAGAATAAGTTTCTAATCGTAAGTTAATGGAAATTAAGATATAGAATGACCTAAATGAATTTGCATGACTATGAGGATTTGGAAGTCTTGTATCATCTAAGAAATAATGTGACATAAAAGGCTAGAGTTGTCGATATTAAGAGCAAATATGCCTATAATAAATTCTTGGTGATATAACTCATATAATTATCATAAGTGGGCTAGACTAATATGAAATATGAAGTGCAGGAATCAAATGATGTTGTGTCTAACATAGTTTAAGTGACGATCTTTTGGGTCAACTAGAAATATTGCTAAGTCAAGGAATTTGTAAGTTGACTAATTTAGGTTTGCATATACTTTCATGTGGAAATAGCGATAGTTTTTACTGCTGATACAAAATGTTTAGAAGAGTTAATTTGACAATGATTTTGAGGATATATATAGTTTGATTATAAAGGAATTCATTAATAGATGTGTTTTATAATTTGAGTGTTAAACATGAAATATGAGCATGTATATTATTGGATAAGATAATTGTCTGTATGTAAATTATTAGAGTTGGTATAGGACTTTATTACAATGGAAAAAGAAAGAAAGGGATTTGAAATCTAAGTTACTTCATGGTTAGGAGTTTACCCTTTGTATTCTAATGTAAATCAAGTTAGTCGGACAACATGTTATAGTAATCTATTATTGGATGAATGAAATGTGATAATAAGTTGATGAATTTTCTTGCTGTTAGAATAGGAACCATGATGTTAATATTTGTAGTACTAAAGAATTCGGATGGTGTTGAAGTAAGTATTATGATGAAAAGAGAGTAAGGATCGTGGAATGATACGAAAGTAGAAAGAAATAAGGAACCTATGAGCCAAGGATTCACTATGATAGTACCCACTAGGAAATGATGATGTCTACACATTAATTGCATATAGTTCCTTTACTGATTACCCAAAGAGAACTTTTCATCGATCGTATTGTAATCGACGTGTATGACTATGATATGGTTCTTAGGATGAATTTTTTGAGTAAGTATAATGTTTTATTGAATGCCGAAGACAAAAGATGATTCTTCATCCGAAAGTTGAATTTTCATCCAAAAAGTGAAGAAAGATTTGTATTCATGGGAGAGTCAAGAAGATACCAAATATGTTTTTGTCAGCCATGAAGACAGGAAAGCTGTTAGCAAGTGGCTGTATAAGTTATTCATCAAACACCAAAGATCAAAGTCAAGAAGATAGACAAAGATTGAAGATGTTCCAAAGGTTCGACAATTTCCAAAGGGAATTTCTGAAAGACCTATCAAGCTTACCTCCGCATAGTGAAATCAAAATTGAGATCAAATTTGCTCTAGGTACATATATAATTTCCAAGGCACTATAAAGAATGGTTCCAGTTGAATCAAAAGGTTGCATTCCCAATTAAAGAAAACATCTTAGCAAGGGTTTCATTCAACAAAGTCACTCACCATGTAGAGTACTAACTTTGACTGTAAAGGGGAAGGATAATTGCATGAGATTAAGCATCCACTATCAGGAGCTGAACAATGTGACGATCGAGAACAAGTACCCATTGCTCAAATTGATTATTTTTTCAAACAACTTAAAGGTGTCTCTATATACTCAAAGATTAATTTGGGTCGAGATATCATGAGCTGAAGATAATAAAAGGAGACTTTTTTATGACAGCCTTTTAGGTTGAGATATGGTAATGAATTTGTGGTTATCCATTTGGTTTAACAAATGCACCAACAGCCTTTATGTACCTAATGAATCGGGTATTCAAGGCTTGTCATGATGAATTTGTTATAGTGATTATTGATGATATTTTGGTGTGTTTGAAGAGTCAGGAAGAGTATGCTGAGCACTTGAGGATTGTGCTAGAGATCCTAAAGAGATGTAAGATGTATGCAAGGTTTTCTAAGTATGAGTTTTGGCTCGATAACATATCTTTCTCAGCTTATATACAACAAATGATGGAATAATGGTGGATCCTTCTATAGTCGAAGTTGTTTTAAATTGGAAGCAACAAAAGAATGCAAGTAAGATAAGAAGTTTCTTAAGATTAGTTAGTTATTATTAGATGTTTGTAGAGGATTTCTCTAGGATAGCGACGCCCTTCACGAACCTAACGTGCAAAGGAAAAAGTTGAATGGATAGATGTATGCGAGAAGGACTTTCAAGAATTAAAGAATAAGTTGACTGTAATTTCAGTCTTGTTTACTTCAGAAGGGAATGATGCATTCATAGTTACAACGAAGCTTTTATGATGACCTTGGCACTGTATTGATGTAGAATGATAAAGTGATCACTTATGCCCCAAGACGACTGAAGGATTATGAGATGAACTATCCCACTCATGACCTCGAGTTGGCAACTGTGGTTTTCATGCTAAAGATCTAGAGGCACTATTTTTTGGAGTCCAATGTAGGACCTTCATCGATTATCAACGTTTGAAGTATTTCTACACCTAGAAGGACCAAATACAAGGCAATAGAGATGGTTAGAACTAGTGAAGGAGTTTAATTGTGAAATCTTTTATCATCGAAGAAGGACGAATTGGATATTGATGATTTAAGGAGACTATTGTAGCATTGATACCATTGTAAACAAGGTCCCAATCTTTAAAAAAAGAAAGTATGGTCTTTGATTTAGAACTTATGACAGGACAACTCTCAGCATTGATTGATGAGACTTGAAGTAATCGAAACAAAGACGCAAGTCTAGCAATGATCAAGCAAGACATAAAGGAAGGAAGATGTGAGGAATTTTGAGTTACTGATGATGGAATGTTATGTCTCAAAGATTTCTTACTTGTTTTTAATGTTAATGGTTTAAGGAAAGGATCTAGATTCATGATACTCTCTTATTCAATTCAACCGGGTGCAACAAAGATGCATAACAAGTTAAGGATCAGTTTCTAGTGGTTTGGAGTGAAGCGTGATGTTGCAAGGTATGTAAAGAAATGTTTGACATGCTAGTAAGATAAAGCTCAACACCAATGGCCTGGTGGCAAACTACAGTCATTACAGATACCGAAATGGACATATAAAGAAATTTTAATGGATTTCGTTGCAAGATTACCAAGAACTACAATGGATTTGATGCTATTTGGGTCATTATTGATCAACCAACAAAGACGGCACACCTCATTCCCATCAAAATCAATCACTCTATGTAGCAGGTAGCAGAACTTTATGTCAAAGAAATAGTGAGACTTTATGGAATTTCTAAGCCAATAATTTATGATCATGATGGTAGGTTCATGTCCAAATTTTGGAAAAGTATACAAACTGCAATGGGAACTAAGTTACACTTAAGCACAGCTTTTCATCCTCAGACTGATGACCAAACGAAGAAGATGAATTTGAGTTTAGAGAAGATGCTTCATGCTTGTACCCTTAGCTACATGACTAGATAGTGTAAAATGCTCCCATTAGCAGAATTTGCTTATAGCAACGGCTATTAGGCGACGATAGGAATGACACCTTATGCGGCTTTATATGGATGAAAATGTACATTGCCTTTACATTGGCAAGAAGTTGTTGAAAAGAAAATGATGGATAGTGATGATAATGAAAAGACTGATTTTGTTAACGAGACTTCTAATATGATGAAGTTGTTACAAAAGAGAATAGGGACCGTTCAAAGCTATCAGAAGTGTTGTGCTAATGAAAGAAGAAAACCTTTGGAATTCATTGTAGGCAATGTTGTATTCTTAAAAGTTGCACCAATGAAGGAAGATAACAAAATCGAAAAGAAAGGCAAGCAAAACTAAGGTTATTAGATTTTGTGAAATTGTGAAGTGGATAAGTAAGGTAACTTATCAATGGAGTTTACTATCAAATATGTCATCCACTCATGATGCATTTTAAGTTTCAATGTTTAAAAAGTATGCCTCAGACCCTATGCATGTAATAAAGCCACAGATGATTACAATACGAGAAGAACTCACTTATGAAGAAAAGCCAGTTGGGATTTTAGATCAAAAAACTAAATTCATAAGGAATAAAGACATTCTTTTGGTCATGGTTTTATGGCAAAATCATAACATAGAAGAAGCTACATGGGAACATGAAGATGAAATAAGAGCCAAATATTTGCAACTATTCTGAGTTTCAAGGATGAAACTCTTATAAGGTTGGGGGAATTGTAACACCTGCCGATTTTCATGTAACAGTTGATGAGAGATATTTAATGATGTTAAGTATTTTGTTTATGATATATTTTTACTAACCATTTATTCAAGAATTTTAATAGGTGACAGTCACGTGGAATTGATGTGCTCGAGGTGTTCATGTCATTTATAATGTATGCTTGATAAATATTTAATATTTTATATTTAGTATCTTTAAGTGGCACTTTGATAGCTGAATTTATTTTTCAGAATGGCATGCCAAAGGATTTAATTGGTAGGCCTAATTAAGCCATCAGTAGGCCAAACGCTGCTGATAGGAAATCAACAGATAATTCCAAAATTGCGGCATTGATGATTAATTTAATTTGATTTGAGAATTCTAAATAATTGATATATTTTTATCTCTTTCCTTATCCATGTTTGGGAAGGTTTGACTTCTTCTTTTTAAAAGATAATTTGATTTGTGATAAGATTTCCCAATTTCAAAAGATAGGATTTGGTAATTATAGCAAATCATTGATTTTTTTTTCCTTATCGTATTCCATTCCCCCATGTGTAAGCATCTTTTTCTAAAAATAAAATATTTTTTGATATTAAAGAGACCATTAGCCCATCTTATAATACCATTCACATAAATTTTTCTCTCTCTCTATTGTTTTCTCTCTAAAATTTTCTCAGACACTCTTTCTTTCTTCTACACATTTTCTTCCCCTTCTCTCCCTTATTCTCTACAAAAATATGAAAGCAATATTGAGTCTTTCCTTTGGCAAATTTAAAGAAAATTACAAAGGAATCGTTTCGAGGTAAGAATTCATTCTAGGTTACTGCAATAATTGTATTTTTTCCTTTAATCTGACCACAATAACATTGTTAATCAATTTCCACCATGAAATTTTAGTATGATAATTACGTTTGCATTATTTGATATTCCTTAAAATTTCACGCCAAGTGGAGTTTTCTATGCTGAGTTATGAAATTTTTATTCACTGCTACTCATAGTTTAATGGTTGCTAATATGTACGTCGCACAAAAGTATAGTCTTTGTTAGTAGGGCAAAAGAATTGTGATTTGAATGAAATTTTGCGAAAATATTCACATATATGTTAGGTTATGATCTAAAAAATTTTGTGGTGATTTGATGAATATTTGATAAGTTCTTGATTTTTTTTTAAGATAGACTTTATGGCTGCTAAATTAGTGAATTTTGGACTTCTTGCTTGTGTGACCTCTTTGTATCACCAAACGAATGTATTTGACAATGGGACTTTTTGTGGTACTGCATTTATATGTTAATTGGTTGTCATAAAAATTTTATTTTTATTATTTGAGTATGATGAATATATGTTGCTCACTGCCCTATGTGTTTAAGGATTATTTTGTCTTTGAAGCTAATTTTCAGATATGTTATACTTTTAGGTCTCTATTGTATGCAGAATTTTTATGAAATTATTTTAGGATATAGATGATTTATTTTATGAATGTTAGTTAGGGCTACTCATTGTTTTATTATTGCTGGTTGATTCTATGTTGTGCATTGTGTAACTTATTTTAGTTATCAAATGGAATGTTATGGCTAAACAAAAATTACAATAATTCATATATATGTTAATCATGTCCCTGCAAAATTTCATAGCTTAATTGTACATGAATTATGAGTTATTAAATTATAAATACATAAGGGTCAGGTAGGTGTTAGTATTACAGTTTTTGCATGAATATTTATAAGTTAATAAAGTGTATTTGTGTTCTTGTAATTATTGAGATGGAAGTATGAATAATGGCATATGGTTTTGGATGTTTCATAAGAATGTAATTTATTTTTATTTGTGTATGGGTGTATGACAAGAACACACCAAGAAGTAAGCACATCGAGACCGCGGCGATGTCATCTAACATAAGGTTTAAGTAAGCAAGTCAAGTAAATACATTCTCATATGTACTATGATAAAAGTTTACAAAAAAGTTTTGGGAATATGTTTAATGATAATTTTTAAGTTTGTTTTTACATGTTGTTTTCTCATGAAACTCTTGTTGCAACAAGAAAGTTTAATGAATGTTTCAATGATGAGGTATGTTGAAAGTATATCTATATATATGTATCACCTCAATAAGTGTTGCACACCTTATGTTTGTGTCTAACTTTATGATGTCAAAAGTTGGACTTGTCATGTTTGGTTTAGGATTAGCTACCCTTCTCCTCTCATGATGACACGCCTATAATGATGATAATGGTGCAACAATTAGGCCCCAAAGATAAAATGAATGAAGTTTTAATATGGAGATTGATAATGAAAGATATGTTCTGTATGAAAATGTGCCAAGTGCACTATTATGTTAATGATGATTATGATTATGATGTTTCGTAAAGGTGTTCATAAAATGTTTTATGTTGTGAGATAGGAAAGTGTACTTACTAAGCTTTTGTTACTTAGTTTATGATGATGTTGCAGATAAAGGTAAAAGGATCATGACATAGGTGAAGGACAAGGACAGGCATGTGAGCAAGGAACATTAAATTAAAACGAAAGTACGCCAAGATAGAATTTTTTTTTTAAAATTTTTGAACTATGTTTTTATTTCTTTTCATGTTAAATTTTTGCACTATTAAGTACAAAGGCTTGTTTTATATTTATATTGATTTTGCAAAAGATCAGCTTTTTGATCATTGGTTATCAAACTGCTGATGATACAATTAGCCTACCGATTAGCCTATGTCGGCCTGTCAGTCTAAGTGTTTTGAAACCCTGAATTTTGTAGAACCTCGGATGGCCTACCAATGGTTGAAGTTCAAACTGTCAGTCATGTTTGGCGTACTGGTCTCCAAACTTTAGCCTGTCGAACTATTTAAACAGATTTTAAAGTTTGTTTTAAATTTTATTTGATGGTTTTATTTATTTGGCATTAGTAAACTATTTAAATAAATATTTAAAAAAAGGGGTTTGAAATGATTTTTGTTTTTAAAATGTACGCATAGATCCTTGGATATGTTTAATAAACCTTACTTTATTTGAATGGTTTATCTCAAATATTGTTAACAAGAATGAATGTAACGACATCTGTGCCATCTATAAGGTGGCGTTACATGCTTTGGTATCAGAGTGGAAATGCATTTCCAATTCATATCACCACATGTGAGTTCAAGTCCTCCAACTAAGTATGCTTAAGTTATATGAATGTGGATGTAACTTTAATGATGAATGTAAGGTCTTGATGTACAATGATTAGGGCCTTAGGGCATAAATGTAGTTGTTAAATCCTATCTCATTCCCCCAATTAGAGGTTCCTTTCTAAGCTTGTGATTCTTTTAGAAAGAACTCAAAACAAATGGTCAAGGTTAGATTAATTATATGGTTGAGTTTGACTCAAGGAACGAAACAATATAAAGGAAAAGAATGAGGAAAGAAAGTATTGAACTTCCTTTATGAAGAATAAGTTTCTAATTGTAAGTTAATGGAAATATAGATATAGAATGACCTAAATGAATTTGCATGACTATGAGGATTTGGAAGTCTTTTATAAAGTAAGAAATAATGTGACATAAAAGGCTAGAGTTGTCGATATTAAGAGCAAATATGCCTATAATAAATTCTTGGTGATGCAACTCATATAATTATCATAAGTGGGCTAGACTAATATGAAATACGAAGGATTGGAAGGAGATACTAATTTCTTGAGGTAATACGAGAGAGCTTAGGAATCCAATGATATTGTGTCCAACCTAGTTTAAGTGATGATCTTTTAGGCCAACTAGAAATATTGCTATGTCAAGGAATTTGTAAGTTGACTTATTTAGGATTGCGTATACTTTCATGTGGAAATAGCGATAGTTTTTACTACTGATACAAGATGTTTGAAAGAGTTAATTTGACAATGATTTTGAGGATATATATAGTTTGATTATAAAGGAATTAATTAATAGTTGTGTTTTATAATTTGAGTGTTAAACATGAAATTTGAGCATGTATGTTATTGGATGAGATAATTGTCTGTATGTAAATTATTGGAGTTGCTAGAGGATTTTATTGCTATAGAAAAAGAAAGAAAGGGATTTGAAATCTAAGTTACTTCATGGTTAGGAGTGGACCCATTGTATTCTAATGGAAATCAAGTTAGTCGACACCATCTTATAGTAATCTATTATTGGATGAATGATATGCGATAATAAGTTCAGGAATTTTTTTAGGCTAAGAATAGGAACCTTGATGTTAATATTTGTAGGACTAAAGAGTTTGGATGCTGTTGAAGCAACTATTATGATGAAAAGAGGGTAAGGACAATGGAATGATATGAAAGTAGAAAGAAATAAGGAACCTATGAGATAGGGATTCACTAGGACAATACCCTTTGGGAAATGATGATGTCTCCACATTAATTGCTTATAGTTCCTTTACGGATTACCTAAAGAGAACTTTTCCTCGATCGTATTGTAATCGACGTGTATGACTATGGTATGGTTCTCGGGATGTATTTCCTAGTAAGTATAATTTTTTATTGAATGCCGAAGGCAAAAGATGATTCTTCATCTGAAAGTTGAATTTTCATCCAAAAAGTGAAGAAAGATTCATATTCATGGGAGAGTCAAGAAGAAGCAAAATATGTTTTTGTCAGCCATGAAGACAAGAAAGCTATTAGCAAGTGGCTGTATAAGTTATTCAGCAAACATCATAGATAAAAGTCAAGAAGAAAGACAAAGATTGAAGATGTTCTGGAGGTTCAAGAATTTCCAAAGGTAATTTTTGATTGACCTATCAAGCTTTCCTCCATAAAGAGAAATTGAAATTAAGATCGAATTCACTCTAGGTACATATCTGATTTCCAACTCATAGTAAAGAATGGTTCTAGCTAAATCAAAAGGTTGTATTCCCAATTAGAGAAAACTTCTTAGCAAGGGTTTCATTCGACCAAATCACTCACCATGTGGAGCACTAGTTTTGATTGTAAAGAGGTAGGATAGCTGCATGAGATTATGCATCCACTATTGAGAGTTGAACAACATGATGATTAAGAACAAATACCCAATGCTCAAACTGATGATTTGTTCGAACAACTTAAAGGCGTGTCTATATACTCAAAGATAGATTTACAGTCGGGATATCATTAACCAAAGATAATAGAAGGAGCCATTGTTATGATAGCTCTTTAGGTCGAGATATGGTAATGAATTTGCAGTTACACCTTTGGTTTAACAAATGCTTCAACAGCCTTTATGGACCTAATGAATCGGGTATTCAAGGCTTATCTCGATGAATTTGCTATAGTGATTATCGATGATATTTTGGTATATTCGAAGAGTTGGAAAGAGTATACTGAGCACTTGAGGATTCTGTTAGAGACCTTAAAGAGATGTAAGATGTATGCAAGGCTTTCTAAGTGTGAGTTTTGGCTTGATAACATATCTTTCTTGGCTTATATACATCAAATGATGGAATAATGGTGGATCCTTCTATATTCGAAGCTATTTTAAAATGGAAACAACAAAAGAAAGCAAGTAAGATAAGACGTTTCTTTGGATTAGCTAGTTATTATCAAAAGTTTGCAGAGGATTTCTCTAGGACAACAACATCCCCTCATGAACCTTACGCACAAAGGAAAAAGTTGAGTGGATAGAAGTATATGAGAAGGACTTTCAAGAATTGAAGAAAAAGTTGACTGTAATTCTAGTCTTGTTTACTTCAGAAGGGAATGATGGACTCGTGAGCTACAGTGATGCTTCTATGATGATCTCGGCATTGTATTGATGCAGAATGATAGAGCAATCACTTATGCCCCAAGACGACTAAAGGACTACGAGACGAACTATCCCACTCACGAGCTCGAGTTGGCAGTTGTGGTTTTCACACTAAAGATCAAGAGGCATTATTTTATGGAGTCCAATGTAGGACCTTCACCAATTATCAAAGTTTTAAGTATTTCTACACTGAGAAGGACCAAATACAAGGTAGCAGAGATGGTTAGAACTAGTAAAGAAATTTAATTGTGAAATCGTTTATCATCCAAGAAAGATGAATTGGGTAGTTGATGCTTTAAGGTGACTATTAAAGCATTGATGCCATTGTAAACAAGGTCCCAGTCTCTAAGGAATGAAATTATGGTCTTCGATTTAGAGCTTATGATAGGATAACTCTCAGCATTGATTGATGAGATTCGAAGTAATCAAAACAAAGATGCAAGTTTAGTAATGATCAAGCGAGAAATAAAGGAAGGAAGATGGGAGGAATTTTGAGTTGTTGATGATGGAGTGTTATGTCTCAAAATATTCTTACTTCTTTTCAATGTTAATGGTTTAAGGAAAGGATCTAGATTTATGATACTCTTTTATTCAATTCAACCAGGTGTGGCAAAGGTGTACAACAAGTTAAGGATCAGTTTCCAGTGGTTTGGACTGAAGCATGATGTTGCAAGGTATGTAAAGAAATGTTTGATATGCTCGTAAGATAAAGTTGAACAACAATGGCCTGGCAGCGAATTACAGTCATTACAAACACTGAAATGGTAATAGAAAGAAATTTCAATGGATTTTGTCCCAAGATTGCCAAGAACTACGAATGGATTTGATGCTATTTGGGTCATTATTGATCAACTGACAAAGATTCCCAACAAAATGAATCACTCTATGGAGCAGGTAGCAGTGCATTATGTCAAAGAAATAGTGAGACTTCATGGAATTTCTAAGCCTATCATTTATGATCATGACGTTAGGTTCATGTCCAATTTTGGAAAAGTATACAAACTGCAATGGGAACTAGGTTACACTTAAGTACAACTTTTTCATCCTCAAACTGATGGCCAAACGGAGAAGATGAATTTGAGTTTAGAGGATATGCTTCATGCTTGTACCTTAGTTTCAAGACTAGATAGTGTAAAATGCCTCCGTTTGTAAAATCCACTTATAATAACAGCTATTAGGCGATGATAAGAAAGACACCTTGTGAGGATTTATATGGACAGAAATGTACATTGCCTTTATGTTGGCACAAAGCTGGTGAAAGGAAAATGATGGATAGCAATGATAATGAAAAGACTGATTTTGTTAACAAGACTTCTGAGATGATGAAGTTGTTATGAAAGAGAATAGAGACCATTCAAAGCCGTCAGAAGTGTTGTGCTGATGAAAGAAGAAAACCCTTGGAATTCATTGTAGGCAATGTTGTATTCTTAAAAGTTGCACCAATGAAGGAAGATAATAGAATCAAAAAGTAAGGCAAGATAGTCTTTATGGCTGTTAAATCAGTGAATTTTGGACTTCATACTTGTGTGACCTATTTGTATCACCAAACGAATTTATTTGACAATGGGACTTTTTGCGGTATTGCATTTATATGTTAATAGGTTGTCATAAAAATTTTTGCCTCAAAGAAATTTTATTTTAATTATTTGAGTATAATGAATATATGTTGATCACTGCCCTATGTGTTTAAGGTTTATTTTGTCTTTGAAGCTAATTTTTGGATATGTTATAGTTTAAGGTGTCTGTTATCTACAAAATTTTTATGAAATTATTTTAAGATATAGATAATTTATTTTATCAATGTTAATTAGTGCTCACTATTTTGTTATTGCTCGTTGATTATATGTTCTATATTGTGTGACTTATTTTAGTTATCTAATGGAATTTTATGGCTAAAGAAAAATTATGATAATTCATATATATGTTAATTATGTCCCTGCAAAATTTCATGCCTTAATTGTATATGAATTGTGAGTTATTAAATTATGAATACAGAAGGGTCAGGCAAGTATTAGTATTGCAGTTTTTGCATGAATACTTATAAGTTAGTAAAGTGTATTTGTGTTCTTGTAATTCTTGATTAATTGATATCATGAAGATGACTATTAATTTCATGTATTATATGATTGATTGACATGAACACTTTAAATGATAAGCATACTGAGAACTAGTAAGCAAACAAGTCAAGTAAGTACATTCTCACCTGTAACATGATAAAATTTATGACAATGTTAAGCAATGTTTTACAACTAAAGGTTTGTGATTTAATTTTTTTATTTCAAGACTTTTTATGATGAATTTTCCTGAGAATGTTTTTATCGAAGGTTTTTATGTTCATGTTTTTATGGTTTATGACTAGTTTTCAAAGAAAGCTTATAAATATATGCATCACTTAATTAAGAGCTACACTCCCTATGTTTATGTTTATGATGTCCCGCAAGGTTTGGACCTGCCATGTTTGATTTGGGACTAGTTATCCTACTCCTTTCATGAAAGTGGTCCTATGATGTTAATGGTGCAATGCTGGGGTCCCTAAGATAAAATAAACAATGTTTTAATATGAAAGTTTAAATAAAAAGATATGCTTCATATAAACCTGTATCTTGCACTCGACTACAATTACGATTACGATATTATAAAATGACTTTTATGAAAGTTCACCTTTTATGTTGTGAGATAAGCAAATATACTTACTAAGCTTATGCTTACTTAGTTTTGTATTATGTTGCAAACAAAGGTAAAAGGCACATGAAATAGGTGGAGGACGAGGAAGGGCGTGTGCACTAGGAGTGTTGGATTGGAAACGAAATCACACCATGAAAAGAATTAATTACTTGAATAATGATTTTATTATTAATGTTATTTTTCACACCAATGTTGATTTAAGACTTGGTTTATTTTCCTATAGACTTTTGAATGTTTTGAGAATGTTTGATATTTTCTTAATTGTGGTTTTTTAAATACTATGCCATGTTTCTTTATTTTGATATTATTAAACTATTTGGATATATAAATATTTTCTTAAGTGTTTTAAACATTGTTTGAAGTTTTGTGTGTCTATAATTTAGTAAATGTTTGTTTTTGCTAACTAACCGTTTCTATAGGTGGTCAGTTAGCCGAACACTATAAGTGTTCCATTAGGCTAATCGAGGTAAGAGAAGCACATCTGATAAGTAGTTTTAAAAAAAAATTATGCATGTGTTCTTGGGATCTCTATTTAAGTGTAAATATTTTATTTGAATTTTTATCTTTAAACAATGATATTCACAGTAAAAGTAATGATTATTGTGACGTCTATAAGGGGGTGTTACGGCTATGGTATCAGAGCGGGTTTCCATCTCCAATGTATATCGCTAAACATCAGTTTAAAGCCCTCCAAGTAAGTATGTTTTAGTTAAATTGTTGTTTTTGTAAGTTTAATGATTAGTATAAGGTACAAATATATGGTGATTAATGCCTTAGTGCATAATTTTAGTGGTGAAACCCTATCTCAGTCTTGAAATTGAAAGTTCATTCCTAAACTTATAATTCTTCTAGGAAATTGAAGATGAACAACCATAGAAGGACTCAAGCTCATGCTCAAGCTGCTACCGAGGCTAGCAATCCAGCTGATGCTAATCTGATTGCAATGATTATTGACCTTTAAAGATAGCTTCAAGATAAAAGAAGGTAGGTTGAGGAGCCTTGAACTAATGATCATGGAGATGAAAGACGAGGTGAAAGCATGCCACCTTCTCCACACAACAACAAAGAGAGGTCGCCTCAGCTCCTTCACCAGAAGCAAGACCTACTTATCAAGAACCTTTATTGCTTAGAGAGAACTACGTTAAGCCTGCTGATTTCAAAGGTTCCAAGGATACCTTGGTTGCTTAAGGATGGTTGAAGATGATCGAGGCCATTATGAAGCTGATGCATTTTACTAAGAATGAAAAGGTCCTTTGTGCCTCATACTACTTAACAATAGAAGCTAGAATTTGGTGGGATGGGATTGAGCAGAGCAAAAATATAGATGAGATGATATAGACTAATTTTTTTCATGAATTTAATGTAAAGTTCTTACACATGAACATCACCCAAAAACATTATGATGAGTTCGAGAACCTTTGTCAAGGAGATATGTCAATTACTGATGTGGTTGCTAAGTTTGATCAGTTGGCATGCCTTTGCCCCAGAATGGTTAGCGACGATGGTGAGAGGGTCTGGAGGTTGATTAAGGTTCTCTTACCTAATATTACAGTAATCGTTGATATGGTGAGTCCACCTAGAAATCAGGAACAAGTTATTTTGAGGGCACAATGGGTTGAACTCTGCCTATCAAGTTGAAGAGAAACTAGCCCCAACAAAGTCATCCTGTGAATAACTCAAACACTTAGAACCGACCCAAGGGCAGTAAGAACAATAACAAAACTAGAAGAACAATAAGCAAAAGGGCAATTTCCAGAACCTACAAGGTCAAAGCAATAAGAAATATGGTAGTGGCTAGTATAATAACAATAGGTAGATGCAACCCTATGTCAAATATGGAAAGAAGCACCCGGTGAATGCCATCATGGAATAAACCAATGTTTATTTGCAGTTGCAAGGGTTGCCTTTCCAAGAATAGCCCTGCCTAGTTCAATGCTCATGGTTAGCCAAAAGTCGTAATGATTAAATCTACTATATCCAAGCTACCTTAGAGGGGCCACTCATAAGAAAGGGAAGACTTGAAGCTCCACCTACCAGTGCCCGTATCTATACAATGACGAAGGAAAAAGTGGCAGCCGAAACCTCCATGTTGTCAGAGGTCAGATCTCAATCCTTTCTTTTAATGCACATGCTCTTTTTGATATAGGTGCTGCACATTCATTTGTATCCTCTTCTTTTGCTAAGAAGTTTTGAGAATATCAAGAGCCTATGAGACAAGGGTTTACTATGACACTGCCTTCTGAGGAAGTGATGTTATCAACGCATTATTTGTGTATCATTTTTTTATGGATTTTCAAAAGAGAACTTTTTGTCAATCTTATTATAATCGATATGTATGACTATGATATGATTCTTGAGATGGATTTCTTGAGTAAGTATAGTGCATCTATTAAGTGCCAAAGACGAAAAGTTATTTTCTATCCAGAAGGTGAAGAAAGATTCGTGTACGTGAGTGAGTCAAGAAAGAAGCCAAACATGTTTCTATCAACTATGACAGCAAGAAAGTTATTGGCAAGTGGTTGTATAGGTTATTTAGAAAACATCATAGATAAAAGTCAAGAAGAAAAGATAAAGATTGAAGATGTTACAGTGGTTCAAGAATTTCTAGAAGTATTTCTTGAAGACCTACTAAGCTTACCTCTAGATAGAAAAATCAAATTTGAGATCAAGCTACTCCAGTTACTAATCCGATTCCCAAGGCACCATATAAAATGTCCCCAACCAAATTGAAGGAGTTACATTCCCAACAAAAGGAACTTCTTGATAAGGATTTCATCCAACCTAGTTACTCAACATGGGGAGCACCAGCTTTGTTTGGGAAGAAGAAGGATGGCTCCATGAGGCTCTACATCGACTACCGAGAACTGAATAAGGTGATGATCAAAAACAAGTACCCATTGCCCCAAATTGATGATTTGTTTGATCACCTTAATGGTGCGTTTGTGTCTTTGAAGATAGATTTATGGTCTAGATATCATCAACTAAAGATAAAAGAATTAGACATTCCAAAGGCAGCTTTTAAATTGAGGTATGGTCACTCTACATTTGTGGTTATGCCTTTTGGTCTAACAAATACGCCTATGGCTTTTATGGACCTGATGAATCGGGTGTTCAAGGAATACCTCAATAAATTTGGCATAGTGTTTATCGATAATATTCTTGTTTATTTAAAAAGTCGAGAAGAGCACACTGAACACTTGAGGATTATACTAGAGACCTTAAAGAGATATAAGTTATACACAAAGTTCTCTAAGTGTGAGTTCTGGCTTAACTATATATCTTTCTTGGGGCATGTCATATCAAAGAAGGGAATAATGTAGATCCTGCTAAGGTTGAGTCTATTCTTAACTAGAAGCAACCTAAGAATGCAAGTGAGATAATAAGCTTCTTGGGATTAGCTAGTTATTATCAGAAGTTTGTAGCATCGCATCTCACCAATCTAACTCGCAAGGTGAAGAAATTTGAATGGATCGATGAGTGCAAGAAGAGCTTCCAAGAATTAAAGAAAAGGTTCACTATAGCACTAGTTTTGGCAATTCTAGAAGGGAATGAAGGATTTGTTATTTATAGTCATGCTTCTAAAGCAGGCCTAGGTACAGTGTTGATGTAGAATGATAAGGTGATTACTTATACATCAAGACAGCTGAAGGATTACAAGAAGAATTGCCCTTCACATGACCTCAAGTTGGTGGCTATAGTTTTCATGTTGAAGATTTGGAGACATTACTTGTATTGAGTTCAATGTCAGATCTACACCGACCATCAAAGTTTAAAGTACTTTTTCACTCAAAAGGAACTAAATATGAGGCAATAGAGATGGTTAGATCTGGTGAAGGATTATGATTGTGAAATCCTTTACCATCCAAGAAAGGCAAATCGGGCTACTAATGCTTTGAGTAAATAGACTGTTGCAACATTGATGTCATTACAAGCGATGCCACAGCATTTAAGGAACAGAACTCTAAACTTTAGTTTAGAACTTATATTGAGATAGCTTTCAGCATTGACTCTTGTTCCTTCACTATCTGAAGAGATTCAAAGTGAGAGAAGACAAAGATGCAAGTCTAGCAAGGATCAAGCAAGAAATCAAGGATGGAAGACGTGAGGAGTTTCAAGTTGCTGATGATGGAACCCTATATCTTAAGAACCGCTTATGTGTTCTTGATATTGATAGCTTAAGGGAAAGGATCTTAGTAGAAATCCATAATACTCCTTATTCAATCCATCTAGGCACAACAAAGATGTACAACGATTAAGGGACTTCTTTTGGTGGTTCAGAATGAAGGGTGATGTTGCTAAGTATGCAAAGAATTGTTTGACTTGTCAACAAGGTAAGGCCTAGGGGCGATTTGTAGTCAATTTAGATACCTGAGTGGAAGTGGGATGAAATTGCGATAGATTTCATCACAGGTTTGCCTAGAACTATGAATGGGTATGATGCCATTTATGTTGTTATTGATAGATTGATGAAGATGGCGCACACTATAACAAATTTGAGATTATACGACTCTCATTTAATGACCTTTTCTCAAAAACCGTTGTGATAAGGGAAAAAATGTGAGGAGTTACGGCCGAGAAGACGAAACCCATCGCAGTAAGTATTGGGTCTACCATGACCCTTTTTAAAATACCATTGTAGTATGTCAAGCTTACCATGATGGTTTTTTAAAAAACTGTCATGGTAGAGACTGTACATACCATGGCGGTTTTTGAAAGAAACTATCATGGTAGCTTACTTAAAATCTTTTTTCCCACCTTCACAATCAGACACAAATCAAAAACTTACCTCTTAAACATAAATACAGACCCACCGAAACTGCTGTTGCCATCCCTCTTTGCCTCCACACTCCTTAATCTCCTTCTAATTGTAAGTTTTTATTACAAATTGATAAATCATTGTTGATTTTGTTGTTTAATCCATGTTTATTGTATTGTGAATTGGTATGATTAATTTGATTTATGATGGCAATGTGTAATTTGTTTTATTATTAGAATATGATAGGTATGTGTAATTTGTGAAATTAATTTTAACTGAATTGCTACTCATCATTACGATTTAGGACTTGCAAAATGGATAGGGAATAGATATGGGATTTTCGATTGTTAAGAGAATATGTGAATGGTGTGGAAGAGTTCTTGGATTTTGCCAAAACTCATACCAATGGTGATAAAATTCGATGTCCTTATGTTCAATGTAGAAACCATAGATTGCATCCAATTCAAGTTATTAGAGGACCTTTATTTTGAAATGGAATTATAAGTAGTTATCAAACGTGACATTTTCATGGTGAGACTAAGTTCAATCTAACTTTAGTAAGTAAAGAAAAGGAAGCTATTATGGAGGATAATATGGTTGATCACAACAATATAGCTGGCATGGTCAATGATTTAGAAGAACACTTCTTACACCATTTGGATTTATTTGAAACAACGATGAATGATGCCAAGACACCCATGTATGAGGGGTGTACAAAATTCACCAATTGTCTGCTTTAGTTAGATTATGGAGTTTGAAAACGTCGAATGGGTGGTCAAATTCTAGTTTCACAAAGCTTTTGGAATTTTCAGGAAGTCTTCTACGAGAGGGTAATAAATTACCAACTAGTACGTATAAGGTTAAGATGACTTTGAGCACTTCGTGAATATAGTATGAGAAAATCCATGCTTGTGAAAATGGTTGTGTTCTTTGTAGGAATGAGTATAAGGACAAGAAATATTGTCTAGTTTGTCAACAAGCAAGGTGGAAGAAAGAAAAGGAGCCAAAAGACGGTAAGAATGGAGTACTAGAGAAAGTGTTATGGTACATTCCACTGGTACCACATTTGAGGCATTTATTCAGAAATCCAAAACATGCGAAGAATTTGTCATGGCATCATGAGAAATGTGTCGATGATGGTATGCTTAGACACCTAGCAAATTCACCACAATGGAAGACTTTTGAAGCCAATTATCCCTACTTTAGTGCAGATCCAAGAAATATACATTTTGCTTTGTCAATGGATAGAATGAACCAACATGGTAACATGAGTAGGCATAGCACTTGGCCCATAATACTTGTTAACTACAATCTCCCCCCCAAGATGTGCATGAAGTGAAAGTTATTAATCCTATCTTTATCGATTTCGGGTCCTCACCAACCAAACAATGACATTGATGTATACTTGGCACCGTTAATCGATGACCTAAAAAACTTGTTGGAAAATGGAGTCGAAGTTAGAGATGCTTACCTAGAAGAGATGTTTACACTTCGTGCAATGTTGATATGGACAATTAACGACTTACTAGCATATGGCAATTTATTTAGTTATTCAATCAAGAGTTCTATTGGTTGCCCTATTTGCATGAAGGAAACGTCTCACTAATGGTTAAAGAATGGTAAGAAAACTATTTTTCTTGGTCATAAAAGATGATTGCCAGGAGATCATCATTACCACAAACAAAAGAAAGCCTTCGATGGCAATAGCAAAGAAAGAGACCCTCCTCATCCTTTGATGAGTGAACAAATATTTGAAATGGTAAAAGATATAAAAGTGATATTCGGGAAGAGAAAGCATGGTAAGGACGAGCCATCGATTGATGGACCATGGAAAAAAAGATCAATCTTTTTTTATCTTCCATACTAGAAGACATTTTTTATTCGTCATTACTTAGACGTTATGGATATTGAGAAAAAAAGTTTGTGAATCCATAGTTAGCATGTTGCTTGACATTTCGGGCAAGACTAAAGATGGTGAAAAAGCACAGTTGGATCTCATAGAAATAGAGATTATGCCTAATTTGTTTTCTAAGAAAAGAAGGAACTGTACTTATTTACCTTCGGCAAAGCATACGTTATCAAGAATAGAAAAGAGAAAGCTTAGTGAATGGCTTACTTCATTGAAAGTGCCAGACGGCTATTCTTCAAACTTTAACAATTTGGTGTCGATGAAGGATTTAAAACTTATTGGCATGAAAACACACGATTGTCTTATGTTGACGCAGCAATTACTACTGCTTGCTTTGCGAGGAATTCTACCAAAGGATCTAAGATTTGTAATTACCAAGTTGTGCTCGTTCTTTACTTTAGTATGCTCTAAGGTAATTGATCCACCTTTGCTGGATTCACTGCAATTGGAGATGGTGCAAACCTTATGCATGCATGAGGAGTATTTTTCACCGGCATTTTTTGACATCATGATTCATCTAATGGTGCACTTAGTACGTGAAGTTAAGTTATGTGGACCAATGTATTTGAGATGGATGTAACCATTTGAAAGATATTTGAAGGTTTTGAAAGGCTATGTGAGGAGCCGAAATAGGCCAGAGGGATGTATTGTGAAATAATACATAGTTGAGTAATCGGTTAAATTTTGTTCCAAGTACTTGTCTAAGGCAGAAGCAATTGGGGTGCCAAAGATATAAACATTAAGGTTGGGGGACTATAAACATTGAGGCTAGGGGACTATCTACTTCCAAAGACTACAATATGTGAATTGATGTTTTAATATAAGAATTTACTATTTGAATTGATGTTTTAATATGTGAATTAATGTTTTAATGTATGAATTGTTCTCTTTTTTCTTTTTAAACTTATGTTGTTAATTAGAATAAAAAGTATGGATCATTATTGATTAGAATTGATTATTTATTTATACTTTCTTGAATAAAATTGTAATTTAATATTAGTATGTGTGTGTTAGTTTTTGCTTACTTTGAATAGGTAAAATGTCTTAAGAGATCGATAGTGACCACTATAAGGAGAAGTATCAAGAGTGCACTCCATCTTCCTCTCAATATAAGGTAATACGCCATGAAGACTCACTGAATTTGATCCCAAAGTAGATTTTGAGCAAAGAGCTACTTTGATGAAAAAAGTTCATTGGATGAAAAAGAAAAGTTTAAGAATAGAAGTGACGTTTGATACAAAAGGCTAATCGAAAGGTGCACTTAGCCATGAATTAAGCAGTTAGATTAGAGTTCTTATTCGAGAACACGTTCCTATATAGATTAAAGATTAAGGGTTTAAGGATTTGGAACAAGTAAAATATGTGATTTGGAGAGAGATTTACGAAGCTTTCACAGTCAAGGGTTGGTATAGGAAAAAGGCTTTGAAGGTTTGTGGCGAATTAGCAAAACCTTTGTACAGTCATAACTTTCCATTCTGAAGGATAATGAAAATGTATATAAGTGGCCTCCAAGGGTAGTACACTACTATCCCTCCATAAACAGTGACAATTAGGAAGCTTTGGTGAGATATCAACGTTCTGTCGAATTCCAACTGCTATCATCAAACACAAGAAAAATAAGAGCAAAAAATGAATACTGCTCTATGGTTTGCCAAGTCAGATATAGAGAGCTCGAGCAATCATTGGTACATTAATATCTTTTGTATTACATATATCAACTATTCTATCATTAATATGTTACTAACATTGCGTAATATAGTTAGCTGAGATAGGTGTGCTACCAACATGGAAGGAGTTATGGGTAAAATCATGCCAAGGTTCCAATGGACTGTTTAAAAATCCAAAAGTAGCAAAAATTGGAAACTTGATTGTAAGTTTATTGAACTTAAACTATTAATTTTAATTTAATACCTATTGAAGGATCTTAAGAATAACATGGTTTTGTTGTTGTTTTACATGATGAGTACAAGATGCAACAAAATCAAGGGACCTTTCAATCCATTGGTAACGATGACATATTAACAAGAGCACTTAGGAAACTGAAACATTCAGGATGTGTTCATGTTCAATCAAAGTATGCAAAGTAGTCTCAACACTTCAACCTCCAACTAGGTTCAAAATTGAATTCCCAAATATTGAAGATGTAGATGGAAATTGCAGAACTATGAGGTCTTGTGACTAAGCTCATTTCCCATGGACGTGCCAAGTTGATGGATGATAGCATCTCACAACACAACAGCTTCAAGGCTAGCTGTAACCCTCTCGACAATTTAGTAGACGCTCCACAAGCTGTAGAAGTCCAATTGTCACCTCATCGTTAGAAGCCCAAACAAGGTCAAGAATGCAGGCTCTTTGTTGATGATGGAATTAATAGTGGGTGTGCACTTGTTGCGCTTAGGAAGACGTGGATGGAGAGTTTCCAACTGATACAGTCCATGGAAGACCGTTAGGGGAAGAAAACATGCATGTTAGCATCACTACCATCAGGGTTAGAACAACTGAATTGCTTGTTCTGACATTTGAAGCAACAACTATGGGTGAAGCAGTTGGAAGCTACGAGTCAAACACCTAGCCATGTTGCACAAGATCTAGAGGGAAAGAAACATTAAAAAATGAAAAGCCCTACAAAAGCAAGACAATCATAACTTGAGGTAGAACAAGAACAACAACAACCTGTTCTGCATATGCCACTGCCTACATTAAACATCTCTTTAGTACCTCTACAATTTATGTAGTTAGCTTTATATGCACATTCTTTCATGCATGATGGGTTAATGATTTAGTGTTCGATACCGGTAAATGTCACTGGCAATGAATTGCCTATCTATGTAGGTATAAACACATTTACTACTTCGTCAACTTTGATCAATCGGGGCAAACTGTATCCTAGTATACCATGAGTAATAACTCTATCCTTAATTCGTAATTTTTAAAATATAGGTAAAGTTGTAAGGTTCTTTTAAATAATTGACTGTATTGTTTTTTATTATAGTTTTTTGGTAGAATATTGTGAACTTTTAGGCAAGGTGCACAATTTTGGCTTCATATCTCCGGCGATTGTTTTAAGTGTTGCAAGAGACCTATAGAGTGATTGCAAAGAGCATGTCATGTCACTCCTCCACCTATTAGCTCAAGCATCAAGGGGGAAATTATTTTTCGTACCATACAATGTTGGAAAACATTAGACGTTGGCACTTATTTCACCATGAGAGAATCAAATATAATGGTTTGATCCCCTTGGACACCCATTGCGTTATGATTTCGTATCACTAACGAGATTATAAGTATTAATATTCTCTTATAAAATTAACTGCTTTAAGTTTTACATAATTGTATTGTCTATTAATTCATTTCATCAAGACACATTGTCAGGGCACTTAACTATTGGAAGCTTTAAGCAGGAAGCGGTGTCATATTCCAACCAAACAGAACACTATCACTACTAAAAATGTGGATTCCACGACGGTTATAAACCGTCGTGGAAAAATTTCATGACGGTTAAAAAACCGTCATGGAAACTTCTATCGTGGAACAAGACCGAGTTTTCATGACGGTTTTTTACCATCGTGTAATAGAATAATTGGCATGGTAGATTGGTTGGAGGTCTCATTTTCCATGACGGTTTTTTATGAAAACCGTCATGGAAAGTGGAGCTTCCACCACGATTTTCGGTGAAAACGGTGAAAACCGTGGCGGAAGCTCCACCTTCCATGATGGTTTTCATCAAAAATAGTCGTGGAATGTGTATCTTCCACCACGGTTTTTACCAAAAACTGTCGTGGAAGCTACACCTTCCACGACAGCTTTTGATGAAAACCGTCATGGAAGGTGGAGCTTCCACCACAGTTTTCACGAAAAATCGTCGTGGAAGCTCCATCTTCCATGACGGTTTTTGGTAAAAACCATCGTGGAAGCTCCACCATCCACGACGGTTTTTGATGAAAATTGTCGTGAAAATTTGGTATTTTCCTAAAAAAAAATTCTCCAATAATTTCTATTTTCCATGGGATGGCCAGTCCTGTGTGTTATCCATTACATCAAGGCCCTAATTACATACAATAATTGTTGTATATTAAAAATTGCATTGTGTTTACAAGATCATTTTACATCTGAGTTATTTTGAGCACTTTGCTAATCTACTATGATGTGTACCTATCTAAAAAGCGCAAACCTATTTACAAATTGTACCCACTCTAATCTAACTTCATGTATATCCATATGTATATAAAAATCTTTTTTTCCTAAGGCTTATATACCACTTGTAATTATATCCTGCATGAAATGTAGAATAAAAAACCACATTCTATGTTTCCTTATTGTCTTGGACACTTACGTTTAGAATATAACGTTCCGTTCGGTCAGTTTATGACACCGGTTCTCGCTTGAAGCTTCCAATCGTTAAGCGCCTTAATAATGTATCACATTCAAATAATAAATAAATTAATAGACGATACAATTATGTGAGACTAAAAATATTTAATTCTATAAGACAACATTAATACTTACAATCTTGTGACAGATACGAAATCCTCACGTGGTGGGTGTTCGAGGGGGTCAAACCAATATATTTGGTCCTCCCATGGCGAAATAAGTCCCAACATCCAATGTTCTCCAACTTTGTATGGCAGGAAGAATAATTTCCCCCTCGGTGCTTCAGCTAATAGGTGGAGAAGTGATGTGGCACGCTCTCTATGATCACTCTATAGGCCTCTTGCAACACTTAAAACAATGGCCGGAGATATGAAGCCGAAATTTTGCACCATGCCTTGAAGTTCACAATATTTTGCCAAAAAACTACAATAAAAAATATTACAGTGAATTATTTTAAAACACCTTACAACTCTACATATATTTTTAGAATACTGAAATAAGGCTGAAGTTATCACCTGAGGTATACGAGGATACATTTTGTCTTGATTTCTTCAAAAGCTGATAAAGTCGTAAACGTCTTCATACCCCATATAGATAGGCAAATCTTTGCCAGTGACATTTACCGGTATCGGGCACTGAATAGTCGACCCATCGTGCATGAAAGAATATGTGTATAGAGCCAACTACATAAATTCTTGAGGTACTAAAGTGAAGTTAAATGCAGGTAGTTGCTCATTAGCAACGGTTTGTCCTTGGCGTTGTTGAACCTCAGGTTGTGATTCTCTTGCTTTTAGAGAGCCTTTCTTTTTTTGTCATTTCTTTCCGCTTAGATCTTTGGGAACATGGCTAGGTGCTCGACTCGTCTTTGTCAATGTGATGACTTCAACTAACTTCTTCGGCGATGCGACGAAGCTTCCTGCTGCTTCACCCACAATTGTTGCTTCAAGTGTTGGAACAGGCAATTCAGCTGTTCTAACTCTGATGGTAGTGATGCTAATGCACACGTTCTCTTCCCCTAATAGTTGTCCATGAACTGTATCAGTCAGAAGGCTCTCCATCCACACCTTCCTAAGCGCAACAAGTGTACACCCACCATTAACTCTATCCTCAACGAAGAGTCTACATTGTTCGGGCCCTTGACGAGGAGGTGACAATTGAACTTTGGAGCTTCTGGAGCTTCTGCTACAATATTGGGAGGGTTACAACTAGCTTTGAAGTTGTTGCGTTGTGAGATGCTATCATCCGTTGACTTAACACGTCCTTGGGAAATGAGCACAGTTACAAGACTTTAGAGTTCTGCAATCTCTATCTACATCTTCAACATTTGAGAATTCAATTTTGACGATCCTGGTTGGAGGTTGAAGTATTGAGACTGCTTTACATACTTTGATTAACCGTGAGCACGTCCTAAATGTTCCAGTTTCCCTAGTGCCCTCGTCAAAATGTCATCATTACCGACCGATTGGAAGCTCCCTTGACTTTGTTGCGTTGTGTATTCATCTTGTACAAGAACAACACAACCATGTTATTCAAGCAATCCTTCATCCACCCATAGTAAAATACAAATTAATTGTTCGTGTTCAGTAGACTTACAATCAAGTTGGAAATCTCTGCTACTTTTGGATTCTTAAATTGGCCAACGGGACCTTGACATGATTTTACCCACAACTCCTCTCGTGTTGGTTACACGCCTATCTTTGCAAACTATGTTACGCTATGTTAGTAACATAGTAATGAAGCAATAATTGATATATGCAGTTTGAGTTAATTAGTAACGTACCATGGATTGCTCGAGCTCTCTATATCCCACTCGGCCAACCATAGAGTAGTATTCATTTTCTGCTCTTATTTTTCTTGCATTTGATGATAGTAGATGGAAATCATTGGAACGTTGATATCTTACAAAAGCTTCCTAATCTTTATCGTTTATAGAGGGGTAGTAGTATGCTACCGTAGGAGGATGTTTATATATATTTACATCCTCCTCTAGAATGAAAAGGTATGGCTGTATGAAGGTAACGTAGAGGTTAGATCTGAACCCCTTTGCTAATTCTCTGTAAACCTTTAAAGCCCTTTTCCTATACCAATCCTCAACTGTGAAAGCTTCGTATATCTCTCTCCAAATCACATCTTTTATTTTATCTAAATCCTTAGACCTCTAATCTTTTCTCCATATTGGAACGTGCTCTCGACTAAGGACTCTGATCCAACTGCTTAATTCATGACCGAGTGCACCTTTCGGTTGGCCTTTCGAATCAAAAGTCACTTCAATTCTTAAACCTTTCTTTCTCATCCAATGAATTTTTTTAATTAATGTTGCCCTTCGCTCAAAGTCTACTTTTGGATCAAAATCTGTTCGCCTTCGTGGCTTACTACGATGGTTTCCCTTGCTATATTGGATTATAGATGAAGTGCAGCCTTTGTACTCCTTCTCGTGCTGGTCACTATCGATTTCGCAAGATATTGTACGTATGCAACGTATTCAAAACCTAACATATACATACTAATATTAATCACAAACTACACTTATTCACATATTCACATACTAAAGTCACGAATTGCACAATTTCACATAATTTCACATGTTAGACATATTGACATATTCACCACGAATTGCACAATTACTTTCCATCTTCATAAATTCACAATTTCATATATTGACATAATTTCACGTAATCAAATCTTAACATATTCACAATTGCACAATCTCAACGACACTTTTCATATATTCATATAATTTCACTTATTACACATATTCAAAAGTTTACACATATTCACAATTACATATATAATTTCACAAATTGCACGTATTCACATAATTTCACATGTTTGATATATTGACATATTCACCACAAATTACACAATTACTTGTCAGCTTCACATATGCACAATTTCATATATTGACATAATTCCACATAATCAAATATTAACATATTCATATATTCACATTTATAATTGATTACACGACGAGGGGGG
>CAMOHE010044458.1:0-24936 GCA_946598075.1 Artocarpus hirsutus | reverse complement strand
AAGATGTAAATAGTATTGATTTCAAGGTTGGTCACATTCTAAACCCTTGGTAGTAACGATGATGAATCCATTGACAGAAGTTGAGTATTAAGGATAACATATAAGTGTATGCATTGTTCAATAAGGCTTTGATTAAAAAAAATTATTTGAGTTACTAGAAGATTATGTTGTTATGGATGATTTGAATACCATTGAGGAAGATCCCTGGTTGTCGTGAAATTAGACTAGTTGTTCATAGTTATTTTTATTTTTAGTGGACTTTGAAATGGGCTTAAAATCTGTATAAATTGGTTTTTAATTTTATGCTTGTTAATTTAATTGGTTTTAAATGTGTTAAGACCCGAAACAACTTGACCTATTTCAGCTTAGAACATTTGGGCCTAATCTAAATCTTGAATCAGTTTGATTCATACTGTCTCTCCCACGTGGCCTCTACACATGCCATCTACAATGGTTTAATCATTGTTTACATATATGTCTACTGTTCATAGGAGCTTATTTCTCAAAGCTCACTCTCTCTTTTTGAATTTGTTATTCTCTCTCTAAATCGCAAATCCTTTTCTCTCTAAAAGAAGAAGGAATTCTAGGATTCTGTTACTTATTGTCTCAATTTTTCTTTCTATTTACTCTTCTTTCATCTCATCATGGACTCAAAGTACCAGCACCTAAGAAAGCATTTCCCATTACTCTCCCAAACGATTCTCAGAAAGAAATACAAGGCTAGGATTACTCGGTTATGGATTCTTATGCATTTTGGCATCCCTTGTGATGTGAGAATGTTGATAGAGGGGAAGATCCGTCCTAGTGACTTCAGTTAAGATGTCGGTTTACCAAGAACGGGTACCAATCGTAGTGCGATGAAAAAAAGAGCTCGTCCTATCACGGTTACCTGTAACAAATGTGGAAGACAAAATTGTAATGGTAAATGTACTTCACTTGGTTATATGTCTACGAATAGAGAGGATAAAATAAGGTTTTGCAAGGATGGACTTTCAAAGGAGAACTTAGATAGTATCCATCCTCTTCTTCATGGTCACCCTAGTGGATATGTTTAAGGAGCTATTTTTAAACGCTAGCGTAAATTCCATATTGAAAGACAACGCCTCAGGGATATGGTATTTCTAGATCCTGTTTGCCAAGCCATAAGAAAACTTGATGGGGAATAAACCATTGCTCTAGAAAGGTTGTTTATTCTTTGCTTGTTTGAAATCGTTTCAATTAATGTTCAATAGTTTGTCTTTCTTTTACTTAGAATATTTGTGTTTGTGTTCGATATAATTGTGATTATTAGATTGATATAGTAAGTATTAGTATTTTATTTAATTTATGACTTTCTTAAATATATATAATAAATTATATTATCTTATCAGACACATCACATATGGTATTGTAACATGTTTGAATTTTGAAAACTTATCTAGATATTTCAAGATTTGTGTGTCAAATTTCAAAAGTTCTATAGTATTTGTCGTTTATAAGGATTTTCTAGGTTTGGTATGCATTTGTCAAAAGGTCTACAATTGTGTCAAGAGTGTCTTCTGCTTAATTATTCTTAATTATCAAAAGTTATAAAATTAGAGTCTAATCTTTTTCAAAAAGTAAATCAGATTTTTCATAAAATTGTCAATCGTGTTTTCTTATTTTCTTATCTACACGAGATTTTGTTTAAATCTTTGGATTACCTTTTCATTACCTACCCATCTGTCTTTTTAGTCCTTTTACGTATTCTTCATCCTTAAAACCTCAAATAGAATCCCGAGATTAAATGGAGTAGACATAAAGCAATCACTTATATAAACTAAATATGTCTATCTCCCAATCCACTAAGAAAATAAAGCATGTTTGTGTCTTTTGTGATTCCAACCCTAGAAAAGATAAAGTTTATCTAGAAGCCACAAGACACTTAGGACAAACCTTAGCATGCAAGAAAATTAACCTAACTTACGGGGGTGGTAGTTTAGGATTGATGGGAAATGTTGCAACAGTAGCTAAGTCTAGTGGTGTTGAAGTCCTAGGGATCATTCCTTAACTCCTAGCTAAAGGGAGCCTTTGTGGAAAAACAATAGGTAAGGAGAAAAGAGTTTTGGATACCCCTGAACGTCATAAAGTCATGATTGATAATTCTAATGCTTTTATAGCATTACCTGATGGTCTAGGTACCCTTGAGGAAATATTCGTGGTTGCTAATAGGAATTTATTAGGCTTTCATTCCAAACCCCTGGGACTTTTAAATATAAATGGTTTTTATGATAGTCTTTTAAAATTTTTAGACTACACTGTAGAGGAAAACTTTATTGTAGAATTAGGGAGACAAATCTTTGTTACTGCTTCAACCGCTGAGGAATTGTTAGATAAGAAGCAAATCATCCATCTAGAGTCCAACATTGCAACGTTCAAGCTTAAATAGGAGAAGGAAAGCCAAAAGCAACCATTTGATTTGAATCTCAGTTTATAATCTTTTGGTTTTATCCATGGCATGTAGGCATATGTGTCTGTATTTTGAGTGTCACGAATAATTGTTTACCTTGCATTTTGTATTTCTTGTGGTATGTCGTTGTTAAAACTTTTAAATTCATTGAGCCTAATGCCGAGATGGTTGGATACAGAGTACTTGATGCTCTCGAAACGCATCTTACTTAAGATCCGATCTTTTGTTTATCGATGCTTTTGTATTCTCTAAGCATGCATGATATGGATAGCTGGATATATGGAGTGCCTTGTACTCTCGAAACGTATCCATATCATGTTTGTAATATATAGCATTCTGTAAATGTTATGTGAAAGTACCAAAGTCAATTGTGGGGATACTCAGTAGAATATTATGAGTCTGTTATGTGGGTAAAATGTTTGTGTATCATGAGGTAATTGTTTAATGAAGAATCTATCATTCCTTCTAATATCTCTATGTATGAGTTTAATGTATAATTTTGAATGGAAGCACTTGTGATATATTTTATGATTATTTTTTAGTTTACTAGTTGTAAATCACAGTCTAAGGATAGTGAAGGACTGAAAAATTGGTATAATCACTATTTGTGTGTTTTTTTTTTTTCAGATTCCTAAACCATTATACGGTGTTATGAGTTGAAACCTGTTAGAAATACTCTTGTTGAGGGATTTGATATTTAGAGTATAATTGATGTTCCAAGCCAATGAATAGAAACATGGTGACCCATATTTAGGAATAAAATAACACAGAGGGTGCAGAGTTGAAAGTGGAATCATTACAAAATTGTGATTTCTGTTAGTATAGTTAGATTTGAAATTTCGGGGATGAAATTGCTTTAAGGGGGTAGAACTGTGACACTCGTTAATTTCGTAACAGGTATTAAGGTAATTACATTAATTTTTGGTGTATTGATCAAAAATTTGTTTCATCTAAAATTTATTTCATAATATTTATTTCTACTTATTTTTAAAATTTTCAAAAATTTTCTATACTTATTTAGTATATTTACCAAAACGTCATGGCAGACCATCCTTTATTGTCCTTCGTGTGTAATGGTTAAAATAAATAAATAAATAAATAAATAAATAATAAAAGATAAGACTTATCAAACAAGTCACATACCTTGGTTCCCTACAAAAGCCTTATCCCCTTTCTTTTCTTTCTGAGTCTCGCAATAAGACTATTCACTCACATGTCCAAAGCCACCGACTCCTAAAACATATCAAACAACTTATTTTTTTTCACATTTTACACCACTTACCCTTTCTCTCTTTCTTTCTATTTTGTCTGTTTCCTTCACTTTCTTAATCTAATCAAAAAGTTCTATCTCAACTCAAGATCTCTTTCTTCAAGCAAAAAGTCAAGCCTAATAACAATTTCTCAAAGAAATAAGGTAGAGTTTCTAACCAAAAACCTAAATTCTTCTCTACCTGCCCTTTATTCTAAATTACTATGCTTAGATTATATAATTATTCTTTATTTCATGATCTGGGCTTGTGCTTTTATGTGTATGCAAATTGAATTGTATTTGTTTTGAGTTTGAACAATTTCCTATTTAGATCACGTTTTTGTGAAGTGCTGTAAAAATCAATGTTTGAGAATTTTAAACATGTTTTATGCACAAAAGTTTGGGGAGAGAGATTTACATGTTTTATTGGTATGATAATCTATGGTTTCTATGTTATTTTCATATTCTAGGATTTGTTAAAACAAGTGGGATTGAGCTTTGAAGCTTAAAATCTTTAAAAATAGGAAACTATAGTTTTCTAGATTTTGCCTCAATCAGTAGGCTGGACTCTGCCAACTGACAGGCCGAGCTTAATCGACAGGCTGATCGGACAATCCAAATTCATTTGTTTTTCACCGTTTTGTATTACAAAATGTTTTAAAGATTTCATATAAATGATTATAACACACTAATAAGAATAGTATAATAGATGGTAATCGGTGTGACTATGGATTAGGAATTGAGTTAAAGTATGGTAATTTTATACATCGTAGGATAACAAAGTACTTAGAGCTTACGTGGTGAGTTTGATATCATGAGCTGGAAGTTATTAGCATGGTATTTACTAAAAGGTATGGATTCTATTACTCATCTTTTATGGGGTTTTGGTAAATTAAAATTTGGTTGTTTTATGTTGCAAGATATGTATATGATATTGTTGAATATATATGGTTATAACTATAACCTGATGATGTGGAACTCGTCCTGTATTGTACAGCGAGGAATATAATGATTTGACACATGTTGTAAATTGAAAAGCATGGTTAGGAAAACTAACTTTATAAACAAAGGTTGATTATAGAGAAATGGTGAGACGTGAAGAGGGCGATGGTTTCATCCTTGGGCACAAATTCCCTAAAAGGTAAAATAGAGGGAGGTGATGATGCTCACTTGGGTCGAAAGTCCCAGAACACACTATACAGGAATCAACTTAGTGAGGATCCAAGATTTGATATCCCCTCATCGGAACACCCTTGGAATGTTTAGAGGGTGGTTAGGCGCGCCCACTTAGGTTTCGATGAATTAAGTGATACTTTATTGAATGTGGATACCTAAGAATAATGATGAATTGTAATAGTTATATATATGTATATGTATGAAACTTGGTAATAATTAACTACGGTATCCATGGAATATAATCATAATAAATCTCATAATTTAGATAATGATGAAAACTAACCATGTAGGTTTAATATGGTAAAGAATAAAACTTTAAAGTGAGTAAAGGTTTTCTCTACTGAGTATGTTGTCACTTATTTCCCTATATTTTCATCTTTTCAGGACTCACTAAGTATGAGGTGGCTTCAAAGAAAATAGTTGAGGAAGCTATGTAGCTATTTTACGTTGGGATTGCTTCAATTATTAAGAATGTTTTGCATGATAATGTAAGCATCTATTATTACTTTCTGTGACTATATTAAGATATGTTGAGGGTTAAAATGAGGATGATGACGGTTTTGTATTATTAAATTTATGGTACTACATTAAACTGTGGTTTAAATTGTTGTTTATATTTTTGTTTTGTTTTGAGAGTTCTCAATTAAGTCCTAGGTAAATTTCTTTGATGTTTTATTTATATCTTTTTATCTTTATTTTTATTTATTAAAAATTGTTAATCCCCACTTAGGAGCGTTACATGATGGATGCTAAAATTAGGGTTTCAATGTCTAAAATCAAAGTTTGGAAAACTTTGATTCAAAAATAAAGTTTTTTGATGATTC
The DNA here is from genome assembly GCA_946598075.1 of Artocarpus hirsutus. Lineage (NCBI taxonomy): Eukaryota > Viridiplantae > Streptophyta > Magnoliopsida > Rosales > Moraceae > Artocarpus > Artocarpus hirsutus. The sequence goes on along the minus strand of CAMOHE010044458.1, from coordinate 19,259 downwards.
ATAAAGAACTAAGATTTTGACTAGCCCAGAAATCGATTTGTTTTCTAGACAAAACATGAAATTTGTCCAAAACAGCAAGATAAACAACTTTCATGAACAAAATTTTGTAAAATTTTCAAAGGACCAAATTAAAAAGTTTGTTTTAAATTTGGCAGATTTGGAAATGAACCAAAAACTCTATTGTAACATTAGAATATAAGAAAAGTTAAAACAGAAAAATTATAGAAATCATCGAAACTATTAAAATTTATGGATAGATTGCTAAAGTTGTGCACTGTTTGTGAGTTATAAATTTTATAGGGTTTAATCACAAAATTTCAAAATGGTAATATGAGAAAAATTTTTTAAAATTTTTTAAGTTAGACCAACGAATTTTTGTAAGTTTTAATTATTGTGAGAAAATGGACATTTTGACATAAGCGGTGATTTTTGGTTTCGGAGACAAAAATGTCAAGATTTTATGTTTCGAGTCAAAACTGTAAAACCATGTAAAAGTGGATTTTTCATTATAAAATGTTGGTTTTTTGCACTACTCCGAGCAAGTGAGTAACTACAGTTTTAACACTCAAAGGAATGTGAGAATTTTCTAAGAAAGCACATTAAGGGCAAATCGTTAAGATTTTCGTTTTGTGGGTCAAAACTATATTTGTATAACTAGGATTTTTTTGAAAAGAAAACTGATGTTTTGTTTTTTTGCATAGTTATGAGTGGCAAAGAAATAAAAGTTTTAGTTTAAATAGGTTCAGAATGTTTTTTGACCCGTCAAAGGCAAAATAGTTATTTTTTGTAGAAACAACTAAAACGAACCCTAAAACGTCGAATTTAAGAAAACCCCTCTTAGCGAGAATTTTTTCATAACCCATAACTAGTGGAATGGAAAAGTGAATGAGAAGTTTAGTCACATAACGTTTGAATTACACAACTCGCAAAACCCATTAAGGATAAAACTGTTATAAAAACCGCTAAAACGGACCCAAACCTTCAGAATTAACTAAACGTCCTTAGATAGAAAATGTTCTATAACATGCTAAGTTGCAAAAGCGTTTAATGAGAAGCAAAGTTTAACTAGAAATCACTTAAGCTAAATAGGTTAGAAATAAACCGACAATGTAGTATCGGTGCAATCTCTAACAGCTGGGTGTCTTTGAGCAGGACATAAATCCTACTACAGAAGGGAAAGGAATAAAGTTGGATTGTTAGAATGATGCCCAAGTAAGTCTCAAACCTCACCTATAGCATAAAGAAAATGAATTTCAAGTGCTTTTTAAATATTTGAAATGTATTGCATTTGTTATGTATGGTGTTTTAAAGATCAAGTCATGATTTGCAATATGTTTACATTTACTAAGTTTATTACTTTAGACATTAAGTTATGTCATACGTTATGTTCACTAAAATTACAAGATTAGTAATTAAAACCCTCATTATAAGATAAAAAAGTGTCATATTTGCCTTCCAATCCTATGGGATCATCATGCTAAGTTATGTTACAGATGATCAAGTACATTTGGTACATACACTTAGGCAAAAATGATGATAAAAAGTTCATAAAAGAGCATAAATAGAGTCATGCATTATGATGTTGCTTGCGTTCCTTTTAATAAGAAATGTTGTATGATAACATTTTATGAGAAACATTTTATGAAAAATGTTTACGAAAAACATTTTATAATAAATGTTCACAAGAAATATTTTATAAACAACAATTTATGAGAAAACATTTTATGGAAATGTTTTAACGAAAGATATTATATGAATGTTTTATGGGAAATAATTTATGAAAGATGTTTACGAGAAAAGTTTTAAGAGAAAATTTTTATGTTTTGTGAGATTTTGTTTGAGCTTACTGAACAAAAGCTCATTACAAGTTCCTTCATGCTGCAGGTAGTGCTATAGAAGACTAGTATTATTAGTTGATGAGCTGTGTTGCGGTGAGACATATGCGATCATTAGGCTATGCTTACCACTATAGTAAACCGTTGTTTAACGAAAATTTTTTTTACTATTGAAATAGTGTTTTAAAAGTTTTAAAAAGTAAATATTAAAAAAAATGCCCTATAAGGAATGTTTTACAAAAAAAACATTTTTAGCTATTATGAAAGAAGTTTTTGTTGTATTGAAAAAAAAAAGTTTTAAAGGTTTTAAGAAAAATGAATGTTTAAAAAAATATTTTACAAAAAGTATTTTAAAATTTATGCTTTTATGAATTGTTTTGAATAATTACAAAGTTAGTTATGTATGTTTCAGTTTACATTGCAACATAAGTAATCTAAAAACAACATGAAAAGGTGGGTCGTTACACTATAGTGTTCAACTTCTTACTAGAACATAAGAATAAGTTTAAGTAATCAAATTTAAGCATGCTAGGTAATGGCATGAAAATGTGGGTCATTGCACTACAATGTTTAAGTTCTAACTTCAAGTTTCAATTTAGTTCCTAAACACATTAACAGCATGATAGAATAGCAAAAGTGCACTAGTTTGGAAAAATATTCCTCTATGAAAAAGGGAATCAAACAAAATTGAACCCTAATAAAAGATGCCAGATTTGGAAGAGAAAAGAAAATTAAAATTTAGACCTTTCAACAAAAATTGTTTTTCCAAACTAGAAAGGAATCTTCTTTTTTACGTAAAGACAAAGATTTGGAAGGTTTCATAATTCATAAACACAAAAAAAAAAAAAAATCCTTTTACACAGAGAAATCTCCAACAAACTTAGCATCCAATGTGTACACAGAATTGACTTTAAGCCTAAATTTCATTACCTTTTAATCTGAATTAGCATTAAAATCAATATTTAAGAGAAAGTGGATCAAAGAAGATATAAGGAAGCCTATGGTACTTGTCCTTTTTTTCAGTCCTTGGATAAGGCTTAACAATTATATCTGTAAGAATTTTTAATCCTACGTTTATTTTGGTTGACCTAATTGGATTTTCAAAAATTAATATTTTAATCTGTCGATTCCTTTTAATAATTTATTTTGGTTTTGTGGTTAAAAATTAAACTAATTCGTTAATTCAAACTTGACTAGTGAGATAGTGTTTTTAAATTTGAATTTAAGGACAAGATTATTCAAATCTTTGAATTGAATTTTGGTTAAGTTGATTTTACTTATAACTCTCAAGATTTATTTATGACCAACCTAACTTGTTTATGAAGTTAATTGTTCGATTGTGTAGAGATTCCGATGAGTAAATTCATTTTTGAATCATATTTTTTTAGATACTACTTATAATGAATTTCCAATTTAATTTATTTTGAACTGCATGATAAAGTAATATGTCACTACAGTTAGAATTTTGGTTGAGTTCAAAGAAGCAAATTTTAACAACTGGAATTCAAATTTGAAGTCAGATCAAACAAGATTCAACTTTATAGTAAGTGGATGTATAGAGACTCTTCTTGTGCCTAGGTTTTGCTTATTTAAGAAGGTCCTTTGTAACTTTTGTTTTGAGAGTTTCAATGTGAGAGAAAAACAAAAGCAACCCTTGCACTTTTAGCAATAGCTCTTAACACAATTTGTTGTGATGTATTTAATCAACTCAGTAAAAGGAGCAGCTGAAGGTGAATTGTTGCTTAGAGCACGTTCACTGGACCAAATGCGAGCGTTAATCTTGGAGTACATCATTAGACTAAAGGCAAGTTGAGGACTTGTAGTAGGATGAAGAGTATAAAGATGAATCAAAAGGAGACATCGTGCATCTTATGTTGGTGTAGATTTTTTGCTTTTTTGTAATTTTACTCTCTGTAACTATAATTTGGCATTAGCTAAATATTTCTTTCATTAGGTGTGATTAGCACATATAATTTTCACTTTAAGGGTTTTTTGCTACGTTGAATAACCATATGCTATGTTTTTTTTCATGCATATTTACTTTACACTATAAGTTTTCGTTGTTGTTCTAAAAGTTAGTTAATGAGGCGTTATAAGCACGCATAACATTATTTTATAATTTGTCATGTGTTACAAAATCATTTACTAGAACCTTTTATTAATTGGCAGTGGTCCAAAAAAGGGTAATTGCATGAAATATCACATCTTGAATCTCAATAGAAATAAATAACATATTTTACTTAACTTGTTAGTAAATATGATTTTGAAGGTTATTTAAAATTTTGAGCATATAGGCTTCCAATTTTAGCCCAAGATTTCTCAACCCTATGCCCAAAATTAAATCCTAAGCTATTCTAACCCTAGTCTCACTCACTATCAAACACCTACCATTGCCTGGTTCATAGAGAGAATGGACGTTTGGAGAAGATTGAGGACATTCAAAGAAGGTCATGGAATCTCATGCGGCATTTGTTGATCCATCTATTATGAAGCCTCACAAAGAGAAGATCATCACAAAAGGCTCCAACTATCATCGGCTTTGTACGACCTCATGATGGTCCCATGTTGTTGGCTCTGAAATCAACATTTGTCATCGACAGTAATGCTACGATTCATAGTTTGTGGTCCTAAAAGGAGAAAGAAAGGGGAGAAAAAGAGACGAGGGAAAGAAAGTGGATGAAAGAAAATGGTAAATTAGAGCTTTTGAATAGGTAGATTGTATTTTTTCAAATTTGGGTAGTGTATGAATATTTATCGAAATTATGCTATTTATTATCTTTTCAAAATATTATGCTATTAATTTAGACAATTTCTCTAGTTGGAACAAAAAAAAAAAAAAACTATTGGTGGATATCTGTAACGCCCCTAAGTAGGGGGTTAACAGTTTTTAATAAATTAAATAAAGATCAAAAATTAAAAACAAAACATGGAAAGAAATTTACTCGAGACTTAAATGAAAACTCTCAAATCAAAATAAAAATATAAATAATAATTAAACCACAGTTTAACATAGCACCTTAAATTTAATAATATAAAGCTATCATCATCATCATTTCAAACCTCAATACAACTTAATATACTCATAGAAAGTAACATACAATGCTTAACATTATCATGAAGGACATTCTTTTAACAAATAAAGCAATTCCAATGTATACAACTATATAGCTTCCTCAATTAGGTTTGTTGTCACCACCTCACATATTGTGAGCCTTGAAAAGATGAAAATATAGAGGAATGAGTGACAACATGTTCAATAGGGAAAACCATTACTCACCTTTAGGTTTTTATCATTGACATATTAAAACTTGTATGGCTAGTTAATTCTCAATCATTATTCATCTTATGAGATTCATTATGATCATATTCTATGGATACCTTATATTAATCATTACCGAGTTTCATACTTATACATAGCTACAAATATTATGATTCATCATTGTTCTTAGGTATCCACGTTACCATAAAGTATTCATCACTCAACTCATCGAAACCCAAATGGGCTTGTTTGACCACCCTACATTCATTCCAAGGGTGTCGGTTAGGGGACATCAAGCTAGGATCCTCACCAAGTTGATTCCTATACAGTGCATTTTGGGACTTTTGACCCAAGGAAGTATCATCACCTTCTCCCATTTTTACCTTTTAGGGTATTCGTGCCCAAGGATGTAACCATTGCCCTCGTCACATATTACCATTCCTCTATAATCATTCATTATTTATAGAGTCGGCTTTCCTAACCATGTATACTCAATTTACAACAACATATGTCAAATCAATTTATTCGTCGCTATATAATACAGGACGAGTTCATGTCATAGTCTCATATGTGATACTCATATTATAGCAGTTCAACATATATATATATATATCTTGCAATATAAATAACCAATTTTAATTCCATAAAAACCTAACAGAAAATGAGTAATAGAATCCCTTCCTATTTGCAAAATATCCACTAATAACTCCCAACTTACACAATTAAATTCACCACGTAAGCTTCAAGTATGTTGTTATCCTAGACGTACATAACAACCACATTCAAAATTTGAATATCAAAAACAAGTTTTGGAACATTTCCTAGCCTCAAAATGTTGAAAATAATCAAGTTTGAACTGTCAGGTCGGCCTACTGATCAACTGTTTTTGGCCTACTAAACAAAACTGCTATTTTTGGACCCTTTGTCGACGAGAAAGTTTGGCCTATCGAACTGTTGGGTTTGGACTATCGATGTTCGGTTCAGCCTGCCAAACCTATTGGCTGTTTTAGCCTGTCGATCTTGCTTAGTGCAGTTGACCGCACTATACTACACGTGGTCGAGCATGACCCACCAGAACTAGGTAAAACCCAGTTTGTCCCCAAGTGGATAGATTTAGTTTTAGAACAATTCTTCTGCTCCAAATCAGTTTGTAATGCATAAAACTCATCTTCTACAACACTTTGAAAACATGCCAAGATGTGAAAAAACAAACTTTTTTGAATTTTCATACTTAAATCACAATCAAAGTCACAAATTCAAAGTTCATTTAGAACTAAAACAAAAACATGTTTCAAATCGAAAATACTCAAACTCAAAACAACACAACTCAGTTTTTAAAGGTGTTTAGAATTTCAAAATGTTGTATAAACATTTACAACACATTTCTCACAATTTTCATACGAAAATACAACTTAAAATCAAAGTTAAAGTTTTAGAAATCTAACCTCAAAACTTAGCTCAAAACTGTGGTTTGATTTTGAAAATGTTTAAGTCTCCTTGATTCGTGAGCTTGTGAGAAGTTGTTTGTGAACTTTTGTGAAAGATTAGCTTGTGTTTCTTTTTTATCTTCTAGTTTGTTTCTTCGTGAAAGAAAAGAAAGAAAAGAGAAGAGGAAAACAAGGGGACAAACGTGAAAGAAGAAAGAAAGAGGAGTAGGGGAGTGTGAGTCATGAGAAGGGAAAGAAAAGGACTCAATAATGTAGACAATAATTAGGGGCACATAGCAAGTAGGAGTTGGTGACATCTATCTCCTCTGGAGACTTTTGCTGCATAATACCAATATGGCATTTTCATAAATAAATGGTATGGTGGAGACAACTTGGTAATTTTAAATATAACAAAAATTTTAAATTGACACATTTTCACATTAAATTTTATAACATCATACCTGTTAAAATAACAAGTGCTACAGTATCTGTTTTTTAGACATTAGATCTGTGGAAAAAAGTAACTTTGATGAGATCTAATGGTTTCAAAAAGTGTAGGCTTCCATAGGAAAAGTTTTCTAATTTTAACATATGTTATTTCCTTCCTCCCAAAACAAAAGAATAAAAAACTTTTAGACAGTTCTATTTACACCCTCTTTTAAATACTCCCCCTATAATTTTGAAATAATTAAAATTTACTTATTGCACCCTTTATAGTTCCAAATCTACCCTTAACATTATTATTTTCTTTCACCTCATTTTTTTTCACACCCCACTATTTTTTCATTATTTCAATATTCTTATTCTTCTATCTCTCTCTTTTCTTCATGAAATATTTTTATACATAAGGGAAATTTTTAATTTGAAAATTATATATTCACTACATTTTATTAAAAAACATTATATATACTAATTACATTTTTCAAAAATATATTATTTATTATTACATCTACTAATTTAAAGAAAACAATTCATGTAACGTATTCACGTAAAGCAAGTAATTCAAGGAAATAAAGAACAACTTTATGGGTGATACAAAATTCAAACTTGAAGCAAATTATGACGATCTTGATGATCATTGAATATTAACAAAAAAAAGAGCAAATTGATAAACAGTCGACGAATACTAGATTAATTTAACAATCGTGCAAAGTTGTTGCTTTCAAGTAGCCTATTTTGATCTTGTATGTCTTCCGACAATTAACAAAAAAAGGTAAAAGAATAATTGTGGTGAATAACAAAGAAAATTTAGCACACCACAATATGATTTTTTTGGAATAGTCATTGAATGGTGAAAACTAGGGTTTTGTTGTTACATATAAGTGTGTGTGGAAAAAAAAAGATGTATAGTTAGTTTTCATTTGTTATAAAAAAAATTTAATTATGTAATTAGTCCATTTACAATTTGTTCGTTTTTGTCATTTTATTAAGCGTCTTTTTTCAATATGAAAATTTATTTTCAAGGGTCTAATTAGTCAAGCAGGACGTGAATAAAACCACCCAAAACTTTTTTTAGTATACCCCTTCGGGAAAAACAAAAAAAAAAAAAATGTCTTAAAGCAACCCCTCAATCCAATTCGCTCTCTGAAAGACTTAGACCTTCGTGTGGTCCGATCATTAGGCCCATATCAAGTGAGGGAGATCACAAAGGAAACACATTAAAAGTAAAGAATATATGCCGCTGCTTTCTAGTGGTCTAAACTTTTTTTTTTTTTTTTAGCTTTCTTTTCTGATTAATATCCCCATCAAGTGGAGGATATACATTTACTAAGCTCAAAAAACAAAAAACAAAAAAAAAAAAGGGTTTGAAGATTTGAACGCAACATTTTCTTTCAAACTTTTATACGTCAACATCAAGCATTTCCATTGGTTTAAAATAACATCTGATCATGTATATGTACTAGTGATGTTTTTTCTGGACAATGCTATAGTAAAACCCACTAAAAAGCCTTATAGATAAGACTTGTTTTTGTCTATTTGATTTAGATCCAATGGTTAAAAAAACAAATGAGCTCAACAAAAGTTCAATAAGTTCAAGAAGATTTTTCTTAAAAAGCCAAAAACTGAAAAAAATTGAAATAAGGTAAATGCCATGATTGCCACGATGGAGACCTCGGCCTCAGGTGTCATCGTGACGGAGAAGCCCGGCCTCAATGACCAGTAGACATCGGCAATGGGAAAGGGGAGAAGGAGAAGGCCGGTGGAGGAGCGGTAGCATCAGCGTCGGCGTTATACAAGTTCAATTTTGTTCTTGGCTGGGTCGCGATGGAGGGGGGATAAAATCGCGGCAGAGGGGGCGGCGAACCCACAGAGGACGAGAAGGAACACCCAGCGGCCAAATGACAGACCCTTGTGTGACTGACCTTTGTGGGTCGCGTTTAGCTCAAAGTCACGACCGACCTTTTTCACCAAGCGGTGGTTCCTCGATTGCTACGGAGATGCGGTAAAGTAGTAGCAAATTGTTCTCGACCCACTTGCTAGCAACTTGTTCACCGTCGACACCATCCCCTCACTAGAGAAGAAAAGGGCAAATCTACTCTTTATTTTTTTTGTTAAATTATTAGTTTTTTCAATTTTGATTGTGTAAGGGAAAGTATATTGTAATTGAATGGAGTTGAAAGTTTTAAACCATTGGATTAGATCCACTGGCTAAAAAAAGAGTCTTATCTACGAGACCTTTTTGGTGGGTCTTATCATAGTTTCTCTCATCTTTTATATATCATCTTATTCACGTTAAGTTCCTTTTAAATTAAAATGTTAAGTTGTTTATGTTTCAAGTATAATATATATTTATATAGTCATAGTCTAATCGTAAATTTACATTCTTTTTACACTCTTGTTTTTAATATTAAGGTTTTGAAATTAGACTATTAGAATCCCTACTTTAATTAATATACATATATATATATATGTATATAAGTCCTTTCATTGATAGAGCCCCCATTTCTAAGGCTCTTTGTGTGTGCAAACACAAAGTGACAACTTCACTGCATGTGCAGGCATGAGAGTGTGGACCCATTTGCTCAGCCACTCAGCTCTCAAGAACATGCATTGCAAACCCAATAAGGCTTTTACATTTGCTTTCTTATATTTATTTTGGACTGAAAAAGTTGCACTTTTTTTTCCATAAAATCTAAAAGGAAGCAAACAAAATATTGATAAACAAATAGTAAAAATAAAGATGAAAAAACCAGCCACAACATAGAAGAACCAATAGTGGGAAATATGCATATGTTGGCAAGTGTTGACTTTGACATTGTTTAGTTGCTTTCTTCGCACAAGGGTTTTCAGGGGGAAGACTATAGCCATTGTAACTTTCTTTTATTATAGTATATACTAGCGAAAATACCCACGCATTGCAGAGGGAAATCTTATTATGTTATACAAAAATTAGAAATTGTTGCAATATAAAATTGTGTATATATATATATACACACATAGTTATGGAGCCAAGATTTATTGGTAAGAAACCATGTTTTATCAAAATTATATTAACATGTATATATATGTAATAGTATTAATTTTTTGAATCAATTTATGAATTTACACATATAAACATCGATAATGATATCTAAACAGGAAAATTTTTCCTAGTTTATCACTTATGTATTTGATATATATTTTAAAATGTGTCAAAGAATAACTAATTCAAAACATATGGGTCTAATTTAGATTACATAAACCAAATTTGACCAAGGATAGTTGGTTCAGTCCATGTTAGCCCAGTTTACTTTTTACTTATCTATTTGACACATGTTCAGCACAGTGTCCTATCTATGTCTACAAGTTCTGCTACTGTGTATTGCAACTCTAATTTATAAGCTTTCTCTCTCTACACTTCTGCTTCTTTCTAGTTCTCATATTCTCTTCCTTCTCTTTAGAATTTTTTTTCTCTTTCTAAAATTTGAAGATTGTTCTTTTTTTTTCCTTTTAGTTTTCTAGTTTTTTTTTCTTTTGTTTCCTTTCAAAGACTCGAATCTTATCCACAACTTTTAAACCATTTTTATTTTTTTTTCTTATTTGTTTCTTCCTTCTTTTTCTGTGTTTTTTATGGATTCAAAATCAATTGAGAAAATATTTTCCATCACATTCTCAAAAGGTTCTTAGACATAAATGTAAATCTAGAATCACTCGACTATAGATATTATGTGTTTTGGTATTCCCAGTGATGCGAGGATATTGATTGAAGGAAAAACTCATTCCAATGATTTTAATCATAGTGTTGGTCTTCCAGGTATGGGTACCAGTCATAGTGCCATAAGAAAAATAGCTCATGTTATTAAGTCCAATGTAATAAATGTGGACAACAGATTTGTGAAGGTAAGTATCGTTGCTTAAATTTATGTTAGTAAATAAGGAGGAAAAAAATTCATTTTTACAAAGATGGTCTTTCTAAAGAGAACTTAGATGATCTCCAAGTTACTTTTCCAAGTCATCTTAGAAGATATGTCGAAGGTGTAATTTTTAAACTCTGGCCTAAATATTCCATGCAGGAAGACAACGCCTTAAGAATCTGACATTTAAAGATCATATTTGTCAGTTTATAAGAAAACTAGATAGGGAGTAAATTTGTAACCATAGATGTTGTTTGAATGTTTTTGTAAAAAAAAAAAAATGTTTTGTGTTTTGAGTATTAGTTTGTTTTTAGATTATTGCAGTAAGTGTTAAATAATTAGTATTTGATTTGATTTTATTATTTTCTTTTAAAAAATATTATGTTGTTAAATAAATCACATGATGTAATGTAATATGTTTAAAATTTATAAATTTAATGTAGATGTTTTAAGATTTGTGTCTTATTTGTCAAATATTTTACAGTAATTTGTTGATTTTGTTTTATAGTTTATTTTGTCTCTTGTATCCGCTTTCTAGATTTGAATTCATTTTTGTCAAAAAGTCTATAGTGTTTTCTTTATCTTGTGTCAAATTTTTTAAATTTATTTGATAATGTCAAAAGTTATACAATTTAATCCCGATGTTTAAAAGTTGATTTGATTATGTATCTTTTTTTCTAAAATTTTTCAAAATTGTTCAGTAAATCTTTGAAAAATTAGTCTTGCTTTTGTTACCTATACATGTCTTATCTAGATTTTTATTTTAGCTTTTAGGATCTGATTGTTTGACTTTTTAGTTTTCATACATTTTCATTTCCCTTAAGATCCCATTCAGAATTTAAAGAGTTTAGGCAAAGTGGACTTAAAACCAAAAAACTAAAAAAAAAAATACTTTTGAAAAATCATAAAGACAAACATGTCTTCCTCTCATTTTTCTAAGAAAATTGAAATTGTTTGTGTCTTTTGTGGTCCTAGTTCTGAAAAAGAAAGAGTTTATTTAGAAGCTGTAAAACATTTAGGGCAAGTTTTAACATGCAAAAAGATTAACTTAGTTTATGGGGGATGTAGCTTAGGGTTAATGGGAGTTGTTTCAATAGCGGCGCAATCTAATAGTGTTCAAGTGCTAGGGATTATGCCTAGAGTCCTTGCTATGGGCAATATTTGTGGAAAAACTATAGGTATAGAAAAAAAAAGTTGTCTGTATCTATGAACGTATAGAAGTCATGATTAATATAGCGTATGCTTTTATGGCTTTACCTGGTGGTATCCTTGAGGAAATATTTGTAGCTGTTAGTGGGAAACTGTTGATTATTCATTCAAAACTATTAGGGATTTTGAATGTTAATGTTTTTATGATGATTTGTTGAAAGTTTTTAAATCATGCTATGGAAAAGAATTTCATTGAACAAGGGGGAAGGCAAATCTTTGTTAACTGCTCCAACTGCTAAAGAATTACTAGACAAAATGTATGTTATTCATCTAGAGCCTGATGTTACAATTTCAAAGCTAGATTAGGATAAAGGCAATAGGAAGTAGCCATTAAATTTGTATCTTTACCTGTGATCTTTAGGTTTTACTTACAACATGTTTAGAGTTTATGTTTGTATGGTTTGAATAACTGCTTTTGTCCATGTGACGTTGCTCTTTATTTTATCTTTTGCATGTTTGTTTATTTGTTTTGTTGTTCTTAAAACTTTTAGATTTATTAGTTCTAATACTAAGATGGCTAATATTATGGAGTATTTAGTACTCTCGAAATGCGTCCCGTTTAAGACGTGATAATGTATTTCGATTATGAGGTTCGATGTTTTTTTTTCCTCATCTTTGAACTTCTATTTGTAATATATTTTATAGATATTTGAAGCATTTTAAATAATTGTGGGTTTTAAAAAGAAATTAATGCATCTATCATTTTTGTATATATATATATAATATTTTTAAATATCATCGAATTGGTTATGGAATAAAGAGAGTAAAAAAAAACTAAGTTTGTAGGAAAAATTTAGAAAAAAAATCAAAGTTAAATATAATCTTAGGTTGACTAATACTTATTTTCAATCATAATAATCATTGTCAATTTATAAGAAACAAAAAAGAAAAATAGAATTACATTATAGTAAGATTTAATAAATATTAACATTTACTGGTAACATAATAAAATAATATGCTAAAACAAATTTTAAAAGAGAGAGAATAAACATTAACTCTAAGCCAGAAATAGAATATATTCAAAATGAAAAATATACATTAATGAATAGCGGAATCTATTGTAAGGATTAATAGATATAAATTCAATTTTTCATCACAAATAAACACAAAAGAAATCAGCTATAAAAAAACATTATTTTATGCTTTGTTTTTTTATTTCTTTGCTCCCTTAAAACAAACACTTTTGTATACAATTTTTAAAAGCATTGAAATTTATTTAGTTCTAGTATTATTTTCTATAAGTAGGCAAATTAAAATTTGTTTCCTCAACTTCTAAGATTCATGTTGAAATAATGGACATGGGTATATGTGATAATAAACATTAGGCAGAGTTCAAGTTTAGAAAAGATAAAAGTATTCATAGAAATATTTAGACCAATTATATAGATTTCAACATCATAAAACATATTAAAAATATATATGGCCCTAAAAAAACTTATGCATTGCAGTTGGGAAAGTAAATTTTTGCAGTATGAAAATTAGTTTGTATATATCTACATACACAAATATATACATATGTTGATTTAATATTGTAATCAAAAGTTTGTTACTATTTTTTATTTTGTCTCTTTTCCTCTTTTGCTTGTTTCTTCTTCACTGCAAAGTAGAAATTGGCCAAAAAAAGTTAGTAATGTTGAGGTACATATATTGTTAATTAAATGATTTAAAAGTAGTTATATTCCCTAATCCTCGTGTTTTTTTTATGATTTTGTTGTTTTTGTTTCAAAACTAAAATTATAAATATTATTAAACATGTATTTAATAAGATTAATATTGGACTTTGAACGGTTTAATATAAATTTGTAAATGTATTTTACCTTGTAGTTAATTTTTTTGAATCGAAGTTTTTGGATCCATTATTGGGGAGGCTTATAGCTAAAGAAGTGTTACTAAAGGTTGGATATCTTCAAAAATTTTTGAAAGAACTATACATTTGATGCTCTTCTTGCTCAAAAATGAACTTGAAATATATTTCGTTGTCCTCTAAGTTGATCAATGATTGGTGGGATTATAGATGGATCAATAGAACCTTCATCAATTGTTAATGCTGAACATGGTTTTCTTATAAGTGTTTGCGCAACTTGTCTAAATATGATACATATCATGTTTGCTGTATTGTCTCTGATTTATGTATTTAATTTATACCTATTATAAATGTTACAATAAATGATTAATATAGTAATTTATTTATTATAATTAATAAGAATAAATAAATGTTGATAACAATTTGTAAGTATTGTATATTACTATGGCATGGGTGTTGTGTTCTTATTTTCATGATTATCACACCACCATCCTGTTCCTGATTGTTTTAGTTGCCAATAACGTCTAGGGCATGAGTTGTAGTACCAGCCTTGATCTATGAAGAATTGACTTATTGTAGTGTTTATTGTAAATTTAACACCCTGTAAAGAAAAGTAATTAGTTTCAGCAATAGAATTTCTAAACTAAGTTTAATTAATATTAACTTGAATGCTTTCTAGATCTAATACTTTAAACTCCCTAATTTATTCTGTTGGCTAATTTTTATTTTTCAATTGATTTCATTGATGTTGCTGATGTCGGTATGAAATCAATTTTTTGACTTTGATGGGAGAACCTGTATGTGTAAAGGAAAAAAAATTAAATAAAAAGACAAAAAAAAACTTAATGAAGAAGTAAATTTTTTCCAAAATAATATGGTCTTAATTTTTTTACCTTGTCTTTAATGTTTTGGTTTCCATAATATCTAGATCAATGTAATAAATAGTTGCTGTTGTGCTTAAAATGACATCTCGAATACCTTGATAAATTTTAGATCTTAAATGTTTTTCGATTTCTTCTAGTATAGTCTAAAAGATCTTATTCTACAGAAGCATATGTATCAACTACATACTGTTGAAATAATCTTCTGCCTCTAAACATAGTATTGCCTTGGTTTTGACGTTGTTGTAATTGATAACAATAAATTTCTCTCATAGAAATTCTTTTTCTTGAAGGGTTTTCATTTAAATCATTTATATTTGATTTTAAATTAATTCTATAACCACCTTCTCTACAAGGAAATAAAAGAGGATATTGCAGAGTTATATAAGATGAATGTAATTTTATAATTCTTTATAAAGCATAGGCTTTGTCATGGATTACAATATCTCTTCCTTGCTCATATTCACCAATACCTCCAACTATTGAACCACCTATGTCATGTAAAGTAGGTAATTCATGTTGATTGCTATCTGTGTATCTCCAATGAATAAGTCTTGATTTCAATGAAGGAATGTCATGTTTTTGTTATTTATCTTTTACCATTTGCAAAAGTTTTACTAATTTATTAGTTTCATCAAGCATGTTGATCAAATTTTCAGTTATTGATTTAGTTAAATTTTTAGAAACATCATCGAATGAGAATGTTGCCATTCGATTTTGAACTTCATTTGTGTCATATACATGAAGTTGGGAAATCTCAGAGGATTATAATTATTTGGTAATAGAGATCCCATCATATGGTTTATCTGTCCACTTATTTTAAAGATATATGGACTGTTTGAGTTTTTTGTATTAGATTTTATGTTGGCTCCGAATGATGTAAATGCAAACATAGACACTACTACAAACTGTGGATTCCATAACCATCGTGGAAAAATTTTATGACAGTTAAAAAACCATCATGAAAACTTCAGTCGTGGTATAACATGGAGTTTTTATGACGGTTTTTTACTGTCATGTAATAGAAAAAATGGCACGAGAAGGGGTTGTCAGTAATAATTTTCGACGATTGTTTTTTGAAAAATCGTCAGATAAAATTAGAATTCCATGACGGTTTTTTAAGAAATCGTAGTGGAATACTAAGCATTCCACGACGTTTTTTCAAGAAACCGTCATAGAATGCTTATTTTACAATTTCACAGATTACACATATTCACAAATTTACAATTTCAAAGACATAATTTTGCATATTACACATGTGAGGGATTAGGGCCGGGGGGGCCATGGGTGGGGCCTAGGGGCGAGGGGCGAGGGGGGGCGAGGGGCGGGTGGGGGGTGGGGGGGCTGGGTAAGGGGTGAGGGGGAGGGGGGTGGGGGTTGGCTGGGGTGAGTGGGCGGGTGGGGGGTGTGAGGGGGAAGAGGAGAGAGAGAGGGAGGGGGAGCTTACCAGCAGCGAGTAGGCGATGGCAGCGAAGGCCACGACGGTGGAGGTAATGGCAGCGGAGAGAGATAAAGATTTTAGAGAGAGAGGAAGAGGGATTTTCGAGAGAGAGAAAGAAGGATTTGAGAGAGAAAGTGAGGAATCTTGGAGAAAGAGGGCACGCACTCAAAATGGCTTGTAGGCATAAATTTCAAAAATTTAAAGGGGGAAATGATGCTTCCACGACAGTTTTTATAGAAATTGTCATCAAATGTTGTAATATTTCATAGCAAAATTAATGTTGTCTCTTCCATGACGGTTTTTGCAAAAATTGTCGTGGAAATGCTGTTGCTTTTCACAGCATTTATTATGCTATGAGAAGCTTTCCATGACAGTTTTTGCAAAACCGTCTTGGAAAAAGCTGCTGCTAGCTTTCCACAACGGTTTTTGCAAAAATCGTCGTGGAAAAGCTGCTTTTCACAGCATTTTTTATGCTGTAAAAGGCTTTCCATGATAATTTTTACAAAAACTATCGTAGAAAAGTGTTACTTTTCTCAGCATTATTTATGTTGTGATAAGCTTTTTGCGACAGTTTTTTCAAAAACTATCATGAAAGACTTCGTTCCACAACAGTTTTTTGAAAAAAGCGTCGTAAAAAATTGTCTTAAATATTTCTTACACATGATATTCTTTGTTGCCCAAGGTGGCCAGCCCTTGTGTTAAACATCTAATGGCCCAAAATGTATACTTTTTCTCCGTTGTCAACACAAATATAACTATAGATAGATATACATAACCCTTAAAAAAAGATTGAAAAATGAAATAAATTAAAGAAAAATGTTAAAATAAATTAAATAAATTGGTTTATAGATGCTCATCTTTTTATCTTTTTTTTTCATTGGTTCCTCAATACATATCCATTCCACATCTTCACAAAGCAAGTGCAAAACATCATCTTGAAAATTATCTATCTCTTCAACCAGTGGCAATCCCTTTGTGAATGAAGGGATGTCTGTGTAATCCTCATCAACTTTTTCACCGTCGATAACTATTCTTGGCTTTGTCGGGATGACTAGAGACAACTCCATCTCTTGGGGATCTATAGTATTAAAAACTTGGATTACTTGTGATGCCATAATGAAGGGATCATTCCTGTATCCCAATCTTCTAAAGTTAACCACCGTGATATTGTCATCGTCGTTCTTAACATAGTTATTGTCGATCCACTTGCACTTAAAAAGTGCTAAGCGTAATCCCCCATAATCAAGTTCCCAAATATCTTCAATAAAACCAAAGTAGTTCATAGTCCCAAATATCGGATTCTTGTCCTTGGCGGAGGCAATATGCATAGCCTCAGCACGGAGAGTCACACCGCTATTTTGCACTAGATCCTTCTCATCTCTTTCACAAATGTAGAAAGTGTAACCATTTATGGAATATGACGTATACCTTGTAATTACCGACGACGGTCCTCTAACTAGGTTCTTCAACTCCTGTTACATGTCTCCATCTTGTGATGTGGAGCACTTGCGATAGATGTGTGCTCTAAATCCACAACCGAGTCCGGTTATGTTCATCTTGCAACCACTTCTCATTTCTTGCTCTTTTTGGGTATGCTTTTTTTAATTCGTTCATGTGCACCTCAATGAAAGGTTCCACTTCATTAGCATTATGCAAGACATAAAGACAAGCTTGCTCCCACTCCTCTCGATTTATTGATGAATGATTGCCTATAGATAGTCCCCTAGCCTCAATGTTTATAGTCTTTAGCACCCAATTGTATCTGCATTAGATAGGTATTCGGAGCAAAATTCAATCGATTCCTCAGTTATGTAACTTTCTATAATACATCCCTCTGGCCTATTTCGATTCTTCACATAGCCCTTCAAAACCTTCTTATATCTTTCAAATGGGTAAATCCATCTCAAATACACCGATCCGCATAACTTAACTTCATGTACTAAGTACAGCGTTAAATGAATCATGATTTCAAAAAATACCAGTGGAAAATACTTTTCAAGCATGTATAAGGTTTGCACCAACTTCGATTGTAGTGAATCTAGCACAAGTGGATCAATGACCTTTGAGTATATTGAATTGAAGAACGAACACAACTTAAAAATTGCAAATTTCACATCCTTTGTTAGAATTCCCCGCAAAGCAAGTGGTAGTAACTGCTACATTATCACATGACAATCGCGTGTTTTTATGCCAATAAGTTTTAAATCCTTCACCAACACCAACTTTTTGAAGTTCAAAGAATACCCATTTGGCACTTTTAATGAAGGAAGCCATTCACAAAGCTTTTTCTTTTTCACTCTAGATAACGTGTGCTTTGCTGGAGGTAAGTAAGTACGGTTCTCTCTTTTCTCGGGAAACAAATTAGGCCTAATCTCCATTTCCATGAGATCCAACCGAGCTTTTTTGCCATCCTTAGTCTTGCCCGGAATGTCAAGCAACGTGCTGACTATAAATTCACAAACATTTATCTCAATATGCATAACATCCAAGCAATTATGAACAAAAAGTGTCTTCCAGTATGGAAGATCAAAGAAGATTGATCTTTTTTTCCATGGTCCATCATTTGGCGGCTCGTCCTTACCTCGCTTTCTCTTATCTAATATGACTCTTATATCTTTTACTATTTCAAATATTTGTTCACTTGTCAAAGGGCGAGGAGGGTCTCTTTCTTCGCTGTTGATATCAAAGGCTTTTGTTTGTTTATAGTAGCGATGATCTCTTAGCAACCATCTTCTATGACTAAGAAAAATGGTTTTCTTACCATTCTTCAACCGTTTGCGAGACGTTTCTGTCATGCAAATAGGACAACCAATAGAACTCTTCACTAAATAACTAGCTAAATTGCCATATATGGGAAAGTCGTTAATTGTCCATGTCAACATTGCATGGAGTGTGAACGTCTCTTTTTGGTAAGCATCTCCAACTTCAACTCCATTTTCCCACAACTTTTTTAGGTCATTGATTAACGGTGCCAAGTATACATCAATGTCATTACCGAGCTGGTGAGGACCCAAAATCAATAAAGACAACATTAAAAACTTTTGCTTCATGCACATCTTCGGAGGGAGA
>CAMOHE010044457.1:0-19308 GCA_946598075.1 Artocarpus hirsutus | reverse complement strand
GTGAACTGGCTAGAGAGATTTCCCGAATACAAAACCCGCGATTTCTTTATCGCAGGAGAGAGCTATGCCGGTCACTATGTGCCTCAACTCGCATACACCATTCTCTCCAACAACAAAAGAACTAACAAAACCGTAATTGACCTTAAAGGCATCGCTGTGAGTTTTAAATTATAATTAAGATCTAATTTTGTTCAATACAGTTTGAATCTAACATGCCATTGAAGATGTCATTCGCGTTTTCGATATCGATTTTGTGGACGTTAATTCGGTGCAGATTGGGAATGCTTTGATCGATGATAGAACAACTGACATAGGAAGGTACGATTACTTTTGGACACATGCATTGATCTCCGACGAGAGCTATGCCGGAATACGAAAGTATTGCGACTTTGTGCATTATAACAGCACCTGTAGTGAATATATAAGCCAAGCAAGTCAGGAGATCGGAAATATTGATATTTACAACATCTATGCTCCCTTGTGCAAACCCGGAGCACCCATATCATCACCTGGTTCAGTAAGTCTCTAACTAAATTGATCAAACATGTATGATTTTAAATTAAGGGATGTCATTTTTAAAAGTCCAAACAAAAGACAAACAAAAAGGAACAAATTCCCTAGCAGCCTAACAGGAATTTGAATTTTGTACAAAAAATGAACTAAGCGTCCTCTTTTTTGTTTTTTTTTTATAAGGTACATTATTTTGATCCTTGCTCCGACGATTATGTCTTTACCTATCTGAATCTTAGGGAGGTGCAAACAGCTCTTCATGTTAGACCAACAAACTGGTATAATTGTAGGTATGTGCCATTTATATATTTCTAACGTTTGAGTTTGTAATAGGTTAAGAATCATCAAATTAGTGAATCTCAGCCCTATGGTTTCAATATTGTAGAATAAATACCTCCAGACCCGTTTAAAAACGGAGTCTGAACCAAAAGGTTTAAACATAAACAGCTACAACAATTTAAATTTTATAAAAAAAAAATACTAACAATATTATTTTGAATCAAAAGTTCTTTGTTTGAAATATGTTTCCAAACAAGCTCTTCAATACTGTAGAATAAGAGATACAAAATGAGACATTAGAATTCAACACTGAGACAAACACTTAGAAGATCCAGAACACGTGTAATAACTTGTGGAGCATCCGTTATGTATGTCTTTATAGTGGCGTTGGATGGACTGACAGCCCAACTACGGTTCTACCAACGATAAAGCAGCTCATAGCTTATGGAATAAGTGTCTGGGTATACAGGTGAGTCTCATTTCAGCATACCCACTTTTTCTTTCAACTTGTTTCATTAAACTGTACAAAAGCAATATCCCCAGCTTTTATTAAATGACTTTGGAAAAAACACTTGCTTGCAAAATGACTTTTTAAAAACTTCTACTGCAAAACGACTTCAGCGTTTATGCATCAAAAGACCATGTGTGTCGCTCAGTGTGAAAGTGAATAAAGTCATTTTGTTAGGGGATATTTATTTTTCTATACCCTTTGTTTTAAGTTAATTTAAAAATTATATTTTTGGTTTTCGATCTCAACGAATATATACTTTCAGATTAGATTTAATATATAAATTAATCCTTACCTCAGTCAATAGATAGTTTTTACCTTTAAAATAGTCAAATTATCTTTTAGGACAAAAATATAAAAAATTAAAACTTTCAAAAAATACAAAAAAATAAAAAAAAATAAAAACACATAAAGCACATATTTTGAAAGTATTCTATGCATTTTTAAGGCAAAAACCTTAATATAAAGTTTTTTTTTAAGTTTTTAAAGTTATTTTCTTTTTAATTTGAGGGTATTTTTGACAAGTTTTTAGATCAAAATCGAAGATTGATTAAACAAAGGTATAAATTTATGTATTAAATCTAAGATGAAGGTATAAATTCGATGAGATAAAAAACTAAAGATATATTATTTGAACAAACCTAAAATATACAGTAAAAAAAGAAAAATAACCCTTTTGTTAAGTTCACTTTCTAAGGTTGTCGTCTTGGCAAACTTCCTTGCCGGTGACAGGTACCAATGACTTTAGCAAGAGAGAGGTTATCATTTTAACTATCTGGCACCTAAAATTTAATTTTTAAATGAATCTTGCAGTGGGGACATTGATGGGCGAATACCAGTGACATCCTCAAGGTACTCTATAAACACTTTGAAACTACCAGTTTTGAATGCTTGGCGCCCCTGGTATTCTAGCGAAGAGGTAATATAACATTGGCACTGCTAAATCCACTCAATCCAAGACCTTTTTTTTTTTTCGTTTTATTATTATTTGTTAACCCCAATAAGCATTTTAAGTCAAAACTAGGTTCTCAAACTGTGATGATGGTTTCAGGTTGGAGGCTATGTAGTTCAGTACAAAGGATTAACACTTACCACAGTTAGGGGTGCTGGGCATTTGGTTCCGAGCTATCAACCGGAACGAGCGCTAACCATGATCTCATCTTTCCTTCAAGGAAGGCTTCCTCCTCCTTCCTAAACCAATCTTCTTCTTAACCTGACATAATTATTCTCTCATTGTGAAAGCATCCAGATAATTGTCATTGGCAGTTTTCGGCAGTACTTTCTTTTTATTTTTTTTCAAATATCCCACTAAATAAGAAGCTCAATAAGAGATCAAATGAAAAAAAACAAAATCATCATAGGAAAAAATAAATAAATAAATAAACCTCAATTTCACGATGTGCATTTTCATTGTAAACTTTCAAATGTAACAATGAAACATACAAGGTGAATAGAAAGCGAACAAGTACTACCTTCACATGGTACTATTTTGGGAACTAGCAACGACACCAACCTGTTATTAACAGCATAGGAGAACCTGATTCCGCGTTTGAAAAATGAATGAAATCTAGGTTGTTAAATATATGTACGACTAAAGAAATTTTGTCAACGGCATCATCCAGCTAGCATATTTAGGGTCTGCGAAGAAAATTATGCCTTCTGGATACGACCACCCTCAGGATATTATAAAACTCTAGACCTTTATCTTTGCTGTTGGCATATGTCTCACCCCATTCTGCAACTAGTTTAGGCAGAAACTTCGAAATCTTGGAAGTTCACGGAGGTTCCTAACACCCCCAGTCAGCTTGACTGGTCCTGGTCCTGGTCAGAAACTACGTAGGCATGGCTCGTTTGACTCCTAAGGACTGAAATAGGGAGAACTTCTCAAAAAATAATTAGCACAAGGAAAAGCTGCCATAACGAATTGCTTTTCTACTATTGTCCATTTTCTCTCAGTGCCTCTAGAATTTTGTCCACCCATCTGATAGCCAAAACAAGCAGCATCAGAAAAGAATCAACAAGCAAACGAACAGGCTGCATCTCTAAGTAGCCTCCACAATCTCCAAACTGTTGGATTTCTCTATTAATAATAGAAGAATCAATAGTTACCAGGTTAGAAAAAACATATTACCCTTCAAGACCTGGATTTGTTGGGTAGTACACATTTCTCAAGCCAAATCTTTTTGCAGCCAAGGCAGTTGTCTCACCAATGCACGCAACTGAGTCGCACCATTGTTCCGGCTTCGGAAGGAGATTGACCCAAGCACTGTTGAAAAAGGGAGAATCGTAGGATATGAAAGGGGTGATTGAAAATCTTATAGTATCATAAAGCAAACAAAAAAAATTTAACCAACATAATGGTCAAAGCAATATCTGGATATGTATAGAATGATCAACATCGAATGCTTAAAATATAATCACTCTGGCGAAAATTATATAAAAACCGAATAAAAAAAATCCTAGTAACTCAAAGATTGTATAAAATTTCAACCAAACACTAACCGAATGGCTGAAGGTGATGCAACTGTGACCAGAGGGGCAGACAGTGCCTGCTCTAAAACCATTTGGACCACGTCTTGAACAGGCGCCTGTAAGGAATTCTTTCAGACGCCATGTATGTTAGTGATATAAACTGCACAATCAACTATCAATTAAATCACCAAATTAGCATTCATGCATCCATCAGCTACGACCTAAAACAGACAGATACAGCGAGTACGGCAGCAGTTGGAGAGCCAGGAAAAAAGATCTTGCTAAACTGAGCATAAGGCCGACCAGGTATTTGCAACCTAGGGATACTGCATTTGCTCCACCCAGGGGCAGTTAGCCAGTGTAATTAACGTGGACACTTTAGATCTTTAATTGAGGAAACACCAGCCTCCTTTCTCCCAAATTGGTCAACTTGTAAGAGCAACAAATTAATTTTGAAAAGAAAATAATTGCACAAAATGCATGACACTATAATGCTGTAAGAGCTCAACTTGATATGTCTAAGCAATAACAGAAGTCAAGACACCACATCAATCAACAATCGTGTCAAACTCAAACCAAAGTCATAAGACGGGATTAGAAAATATAAGAGAGACGTGGATCCACACAAACACAGGGTAATTTCTCAGGAACACTATTTACCACGACTATGGACAACAAAACGGTGAAGTGTATCTAAAAATCCTAATAAATACACATCCATATTAAAAAGTTACTAAGATACTAAATTTATTTTTCATTTCTTAGAATTTCAATAAAACTGAATCAATATATAAAGAACCATCTGGAGCAGGAAATCAATGGTGTTAAGCGATCCACAGCCATAGTTATACATCGGAACTACAAATCAGAAAATATAAGTGTGGAATCTGTCAAAGATAATATATCATACCGTTGTGTATGTATTTAGCCTCATGACTTCAAATCCACGATTAGACAAGCCATCCTCTGAAATATACAGAAATAGAATTTACGCTTTATACTAAAGAAAGAAAACCCAGAAAGTAGCCTCAAAATCAAATGAATCAAAGAATCCGACCAAAAAAGAAATTCCAGGTCTATTGTTTGCGTTCAAAGAAAGCTTTTAATCATGCAACAAAAAGAAGGGGTGAATATAAACTACATCAGCGTTTAGCGTAAAGAAGAAAAAGAACAATGATCTAATGCAAGGCCAAAGGTGTCCTAAAGAAGCCAATGGAAAGTGCAAGAGGGTACATCAGAGGCTTCTAAACTGTCACAGTCACACAGAACAGAACCTTCGCTAACTTTTCTTATTTCGTCAACAGTCTTCTGAAAGAGACAAGAGGAATTATCAGTAAATTTAGGTCAATTTACTTCTAGTTTAAAAAAAGAGCGAACAAAAACAAACAAACTAACAATACCTTCAAATAAATAACTTAATTTGCACTCATCTGCAGGGTGGTAGGTTCTAAGACCAGTTGTTGATTAAATGCCTTCCCTGGTTTTTTCAATTATACGTAAATTGGTCTGATAAGATTTATAACCTATTTTTAAATCCTTTAAGACACATTTATCACAGTTTGGCCTATCAGTAGAACTGCTCATCTGCTATATGCTCCTTAGTGCGTATAATTTAAATGCATTGTTGCTCAAATCAGCCAGATAAACTATGCAGAATCAGAAAACAGACTGCTATTATTTAAACATAAAGACTTTAAAAGATGGACATTGATGTTAGCTGATTGTAAAATCTGTTAAGACAACCAGAATCGCATGTAAGGAAACCATATAACCAGAAAAATACCACAGACCAATCTCATTTGTGTGCAAATATACGAAGGCTTTACGTTGACAAGATATGATTCAATATAAAATATGGATTTACAAAGAACGTTAAGAATTTTTGTTAAAGATTAAGATATTATCTATTTCTAAAAAATGGAACGATCTTATTTGAATTGTAATAATAGTTATGACCGAAATGAAATAAAACTACACAATTAAGATATTATCTATTTCTAAAGAATTGAACGATCTTATTTGAATTGTAATAATAGTTATGACCGAAATGAAATAAAACTACAAACCATTGTGGACCCCATCAGTTCACAAGGGCTTGTTGTGAGTAGTCGTGGCAGGCGGCAGACTAACTGCTGTCACGAATTAAGTTTGTGTAGAACTTGCCATCAACGCCATCATCTGACCTGCACCAGGAGGTGAGCTTGGTCTACAATGCCGACCCCCTGGTGGCAATTTTGACATTTTGTTTCTCTTTCTGTCCTAAAACCCTGTTGTTTGTGAGCATTTTTCTTTCAAAGAACCCTTTGTTTTTATTTTAACTTTAGAAAAGAATCATTTTGGTATCATTTCTCAATAAGCAAAACAAAACAAAAAGGTCGAGTGTTAATTGTTCTTACCTATTTTCCTAAATTTATGTTTGTGGAGGAAGAGAGAATGAGGATGATATAAAATTCTGTTTCATTGAAAACGTAACTAATCAAGATAAGCAAAGAGTCCTAATTTTCTAAGTAAATATTGGATGCGAAGGCTGCTTAATTCACATTAATTTGACGGCCACATGTTTCACTTCTGGCTACCTTGGGCTAACCAATTCTTTTCCATATAAATATACTTTGTATTTTTTGCAGTGAAAATAACTATCTTGTTCAACCCCCACTAATATAATACCTCAAAGACATGAAGATTGGGTTTGGACGCATGATCATAATTAGGTCAGATATCTTACTACTTAATTAGATTTTTTTAAAAAAAGAAATTATATTCGAAATCAAGAAAATAAACACTAATTCAGCTCGAATAACCTTGAAATACAAAGAAACTTAACCTTTATCACAAATTGGTTCCATCTATAAATTTAGATAAAACTTACAAAAGGATAATGTGTATATTGGATTACAATACCAGGAAGTTGAAAAGTCGCAATAGTGAGATCAAGCACATATATGACTTTTTCAACAAATCTTTTATATTCAATGACAAAACTCTCAATCAAGACTAAGAGACTTATAAAGCAAAGGTCACGCACAACATTGCCAAGAAACAATTCTAGCAGATAAAACTAGAAATGAGAAAACTACCTTCGTTATTAGAGACTCAAAAACAAAAGACAACAAAACACAATACCTATAAGGCAAAATTAATATTATCTTTATTAAACACAAACATTTATCACAAAACAAAATGGAAAATAAAACTTGACACTTAGGAGAGTGCACCACTAGCGACGAGCCAGACATCACAACCATTAGAGTAAATAATAGGGAACAAAACAATAGGGAGCCAAAAGCACCATAAGAGAAACACTCATTTGCTAGGACGTGAGATCCACGAGTCGTCTCTGCTAATACCAAGACAGTCATCACCAGAAGAGACGTAGCATGCACTACAAGGACCAAAACCCATAAGTCATTATAAAACTTGAGGCTCCACAAGCCTTCCACTAGAGAGACCAAATGCAACACCACTTCCACCACCCACCAAAACTCCGCTCATGATCCCTAACTTAAAACGGCCATAACAACAGGGTCAAAACCTCAATGAAGCATGGTTTTTGGAATTCTAACATGCCCTGCACCAGCAGAAGAATAAAACTAATTTCTCAAAGTATAGTTTATATTATAACTAATATTTTCTTTCAAAATAAAAATTATAAAAAAAATTTCAAAATTTATATTTGAGAAAATACTAAAAACACCACTTGTGTTTTGTCAAAATACCACTTTCCCTTTCATTATACAAATGCCTAAAACACCCTTTTGTATTTTTAAAATCATACTTAAAATACCTCCTAAAATAATTAAACTTTTGAAAAAATACCAAAAACCATACTGTGTTTTGCCTAAATGCTACTTTTATCTCTTATATTATTATAATGCCTACAACACCCCATGGGTTTACAAAATTATACTCAAAATACCCTTGAAACAATTAATTTTTTGAAAATTTCAAGAATATCTTTCCCAATATATATTAAATGTTTTTTAAATATGACTTGACTTTAAAATTAAAGAAAAAGTAATTTAAAATGTTCAAATAAATATTTCAATTAAGCAAAGATTTAATTTATTTTGAGAGTTTTTAACTTTTTAAGATTGATTTTATTTAGTATTTTGGCTTCATAATGTTCCAAATTGTATATAGTAAAGATTATGAAAGGGTAATTTTGGTTTTTTAAAAAGTTTAATTCTTCAGGGGTGTTTTGTTTATGATTTCAAAAACATAAGGAATGTTTTGCGTATTTTTATGATAAAAAGGATAAAAGTGGTATTTTAACAAAACATTGGGGGTGTTTTGGGTATTTTTTTTCTTTTGAAAATTTCAAAAATTACTTTTTTCCAATCTATATTAAATGTTATTTTAACTTTAAAATTAAATAAAAACAATTTAAAATGTTTAAATAAATATTTCAATTAAGCGATATTTCAATTATTATGAGAGTTTTAACTTTTTAAGATTGATTTTATTTAGTATTTTGGTTTAATATAGGGTTTTAAATTGCATTTAGTAAATATTAGGATTGGTAATCTTGGTTTAAAAAGTTTAATTGTTTCAAGGGGTACTTTAAGTGTGATTTGAAAAAACATGAGATGTTTTGGATATTTGTATTATAAAAGGAGAAAATGTTATCTTGACAAAACACAAGACATATTAATTTTGGGTATTTTTCCTTTATATTTTGATGAGATGGGATACTTTTTTCCTATTCTTTATTATCTCACCTTCAAATTTGGATTTCGGATCCACTAAAAAGAGGTCTTATTTTGCTTGAAGAGATATTGGTTATCCCCTCACCAAAGGTATTATTTACTCTCAAATGTCTTCAAAATTAACCTATTTACTGTAATATTCCTTTTTTGTTCAGCAACATGCTGGCTAAATTCCATCTAGAGTTTAAAAAAAAATTAATTGATTATTAAATTTTACCAGTCTCATGTTTTATCAGGCCACCAAACAGGCCAGGAATTTGAATGAGTTGCTTTTATATATTAACCCTACGAAATATCACAAAACTAAAACTATCCTCTTCCTCTTTCTCTATATTCCTGTCTCTCTCTCTACAAGCATCGTCGTCAGTGATCACTCTCAGACCGGCGTTGTCACAAGGCCCTCGACGGCTCCCTCTCCTCACTCACCCGGCATGAACTCCATTTTCGATAGCGTCGTCCCCATGTCTGTTTCTCTTTCTCTCTCTCTACAGCTTGCAGCAAGATCGCCACCGGAGATGTCACGGATCTGTTCTCGTGATGGCATCGAACAGTCTTCATCGTCATGACCCATCTTGATGGTTCTCTATATCCAATGGGCATAAAGTGTGGTTGTTTTTGTGAATTTTTGCCGCTATGAGTGAGTAAATTTATTTATGAAATGGTCTTCATTCATAAACTTATAAGTCTACCCATTTTCCTTTATATTGCCCTTTTTTTCCCAATTCCAAGCCAAATATTTCAAATTTTGTTTCGTATGATTATCTCTCATGGTGAATTTTCTCCATTTTACTTTGTACATTAATGTTTTATGTTGAATATAGAGAAAGAGAGGAGGCGTTAGCCGGAGAGAGCGTAGGGGGGAAGAGAAAGGGAGTCAGCTACTAGGGTTTTCAATAAACAGGCATTCTTGTCTTTTACTAGCTGTCACCATATTTATATGTAATTAGCCTATTTATTAAAGTTTATAACTTTAGTCTATTAATTTTAATTACTTTATTATCTTAGTATATTTTCTTCATTTGCCTTTGATTTCCCTTTTTGACGTGAGGGCCCAATATGAATACTTTCATCTATTTTGTCGTTTTCTTTGGGATATGTATGCATTCACGTGCTTCTCTTTCTTGCATCACGAGTAGGAGGACGCACGTTACATGACTTTGGCTAATTGACATGCGTTCCACTTTTAGTCGCTTCCCTGGCATTAGGTCGTGTGTCATGTTACTAGAGGTTCTCTTGACGTCATTACACATTGCCTGACATGATCAATGAGATCGATATCTCGAGGTTTTATTCTTTGAAATATCGATCAATCTTTTGATTCGAGACGTCAGAGTTTTTGAGCTTTAGCTATATCGATCATTCAAATTCCCAATCTTGTTGTTAGACAATCGATATAGTTGTCTGGGGTGTCATTAAAAATGACACGTATCAATATGCCATTGGTTTAGTAGAAAATCTCTTAACATTTCATGCTACGTACTTTTGTTTTGGAGACAACTGTCAAAAATTTTTTAATAACGAAGGAAGAACTACTAAGAATTGTTTGTTTCATGACAGTTTTAAACCGTTGTAAAAAGTTTACATGACAATTAAAAAACCGCCTTGTAATCATCCCCCATAGTATAAATTAAGCTTACATAATAGTTTTTAACTGTCATGTAAGGTAAGTTTAACTCCAGATTTGGTGCGATTGAAGCATATCTTATACGATGGTTTTTACAATAAACCGTCATATAATATTAACATTACATGATAGCTTTTTATAAAAACCGTGTAAGATATGGCTTATACGATGGTAAGAAATTATTATGTAGGCTATAATTTTTTACGACCATTTTTACCAAAAACAGTTGTGAAAAAATGATCAAAAGAAAGAAAAAACAATTTTTTGACTTTCCACGAGATGACTAATCTCTTATCCATTATTTCAAGGCCTTAACAAAATTACATATTTACATTTGACATAGAAATTTTTACAACACATGTCAAACACACAAGATTTACAACATATATTCAAATACACAAATTTCTACTACTACCTAAAAATGCATAAACTTTCAATTCTAACTTCAAGTAAATCATTACCAGTGTAAAATTTCTTTCTTGCAAGCTCAACCATACTATTATTCATAAAAATATCCTGCATATAACGTAAGGCAAAATATGCACATTCAACATTACTAGGTTGCCTTGGACACTTATAGAATTTATAAACTATTTTACAGTCTGGTTGATGTGTTATAACGTCTCCCTTTGCAACTTTTCGATCAGTGAGGGCCCTAAAGATTTGTCAAAATAAAGAAGAATTAAACACAATAACATAATATATATATATATATATATATATATATCAAACATTGTTTACAACAAAAAATTGCACTTACTGGCAAGTAACTTTCATAAAATATTGGTGTGGTCTATTTTCAAAGGGATCAAACCCAAAAACTTAGTCCTCCTATGGCTCAATAAGTGTTAATGTTCTGCAACATTGTATGGCACAAAGAATACTTCCCCTCTTAGTGCTTATTGTAAAAGGGTAAAAAGAGCCGTGACGCGCTCTCTAACAAAATCTAACACATATACTAAACCAATTACTAACAATGCATAACCAATATTCAAGTCTATTCCTAAAGTGCTAACACATATACTAAAGTAATTACTAACAATGCATTAAAAAAAAAAAAGAAAACAAATGAACAAAACAAACAAATTAACAAAATTAAAACTAAAACTAATTTTAAAGCTAAAACTAAAACTAAAATACTAAATAATTAAAGTTAAATAATAACTAGTGAGTTTTAAGCAATAACTAATTTTAATTACTAATGATGCTATAGAGGGTTTTCATTAAACATGTAGTAGGCGTTGCAAGAAAAAGTTACAAAAAAAAAAGTCATCCAAAATGAAATTCAAAAAAATTCAATATAATCTAACAATTTTCAACACATTTCACAACAATCTTCAACAAATTTCTTAGCTATAAAGGGTTTTCATTAAACACGTAGTGGGCATTGCAAGAAAAACTTACAAAAAAAAATATGAATTGATTTGTAAAATCATCCAAAATGAAATTCAAACAAAATTCAATATAATCTAACAATTTTCAAACAATTTTCAACAAATTTCAAAGCAATCTTCAACAAATTTCTTAGCTAAGAAAGAAGCGAGAGAGTGAGATAGGGAGGAGACCTTAAGATTGAGAAGAGAAAACGATGGCCATGGCATGGCAAAGCAAGGTGGAACGACGGCGACGTTGTGGAGTGCACGAGGAGATGGGTAGAACGACAGTGGAAGGGCAGAGTTCTTCATGGAAATGGCAAGAGAAAGAGTGGGTTCGAGAAGGAGAGTGAGAGAGAAAGAGAGAGAGAGGAAGGGAGAGAGTGGGTTCAATAAGGAAAAAGAGAGAGGGATTTCAAAAGGAAAGGAAAGAGAGTGGATTCGGTGATGGCGAGGGGGGGCGCGTAGCGGGGCCGGGGTTTTAGGGGGCTAGAGAGGGGGCTGGGTTAGCGAGAGAAGGGACCAAGTGTTCGAATGGGAGAAGACATGGTTTGGTAGTATTAAAGTAGGCTTAGACAACATTTTTTTCAAAAAATTGTTGTGTAAACTGGTACTGTTTAATTTCAAATTACGAAGCTTGTACGACGTTTTTCAAAAACCATCGTGTAAGCTATAAAAAGGCACCTTTTGGGTTTTAATTGTATTTTATATTTATTATTGTAAATTTTAATTATTTATTATTGTCAATTACTATTACTATTATTCTAATTATTATTGTATTACTATAATTTAATATAAATATTACACCATGAACGTTAATATTATTATTTAATGCTAATATTAATATGATATTTATATTTATATTTTATAATGATATTAACTTATAATAATAATATTATTATTATTTATGATTCTTTTAAATTATATTAATAATATATTAATAACATTTTTATGGTAATAATATATCAACATTCTTAATTTAAAATTCAATAATATATTATTGATTTATATTTATATTAGCATTAAATAATAATATTGTTATGATAATATTACAAAAATATTTAGTTGTATTTTATATTTATTATTGTAAATTATTACTATTATTATATTGTAATAATAATATTATTATTATAACTATTATACTACAATAACTAGCTTACAAGGTGGTTTAATAAAAATCCA
Organism: Artocarpus hirsutus; assembly: GCA_946598075.1. Classification (NCBI taxonomy): domain Eukaryota; kingdom Viridiplantae; phylum Streptophyta; class Magnoliopsida; order Rosales; family Moraceae; genus Artocarpus; species Artocarpus hirsutus. Next base: position 6,654 of record CAMOHE010044457.1, on the reverse strand, counting down.
TTGTGTAAGATAAGAAATGGCACCATTTCATAACAAACCATTACTTTGGTATTTTTTATAGCTTGCACGATTTTTTTTTTTTAAAATAGTTGTGTAATCTACTCTTATTCTGATTATTATTATATTACTATAATTTAATATTAATATTACACCATGAACATAAATATTATTATTTGATGCTAATATTAATATGATATTCATATTTATCTTATATGATAATATTCATTTATAAGAATAATGGTATTATTATTTATAATTCTTATAAATTATATTAATAATATATTCACAATATTTTTATGATAATAATAACATATTGAAATTCTTAATTTACAATTCTAAATAATATATTATTAATTTATCTTAATATTAGCAATAAATAATAATATTGTTATGATAATATTACAAAAATATTTAATTGTATTTTATATTTATTATTCTAAATTATTATTATTATTATATTTATAATATTATGATTACTATTATTTTACAATGACTAGATTATAGTAAGGTTTTACCAAAACCCACTGTGTAAGCTGGACAAAAACCAAAGTTTACATAACAATTTTTGCTAAAAATCATCATGTAACCTATTAAAAAACCGTCATAGAAACTCATATTTTCACAATAGTTTTCATATTTTTTGGTGCTTTCTTATGTTTTTTTGCATTGAACACGATAGTTTTTTATAAACTATCATGTAATAACTATTATGTAATCAACAATTTCGACTAGTGACGCAACAATAGATTTTAAAAATTTTGCATGCATGTGATCAATATGAAAAAGAAATACATTAAATTATGATATATATATATATAATGCTTTTTTAGACTAGAAAGATAAGGATATCCTAAAATTTAAAACAGAAAATTCTATGCCTCCATGTGAAGGGAAAAAAGAAATCTTCCAAGCTATTCTCTTTATCTTAAAATCAACTTGAATATTCTCACCCGTTTTAATTCAAACAAATTTTACCACTGTCTTATTATGTGTATATATGTCATGCCCTAGGACGCAGGAGGTGACGAATCGGGTTAATTAGTTTAATTAATTCAAATTTATTAAGTTAAAAGTTAATCATTTTAGGGAATTAATTAATTAATAAAAATGTGATAAATTTAAAACTTTGTAAACAAATATTTATAATAATAAAACTAGTAAGATAAAACAAAATAAAATAAAATAGTAAAGAAAGACGGAAAATACGCATTGGGTCTCACCGAGCCCACAATTTGTGCACACATATAGTATCGACAATAATTAAATTACAACCACAGTACAATATAGAAAAAGAAGTTATAATGATACGTGCCTTGATTAATTAATGAAAATAAACTACTTGGAGTCTTCTACTTCTCGTGAGTCTGGTCAGTGGACTCTCTGTCGATTCTAAGCTAAATCCCACCTAGAGGGAAAAGGTTGGAAAGCAAATAAACAATGAACGAAAGGCTCGATAGGACTAGGTTACAAAAACATTTAATTTTGAGTATAAACTTCATTATTCAAGAAAATATTTAGAAAATAGAATTAAATAAATAAATGGATAAATAAATTCAATAAAATCAATCTTACCAAAAACTATTTATTGTTTGACCAGAAATGATACTACTATCTTTTCTTAGGCAAGCCATAAGTATCATCACCATAGTGGCCTAGCTGAATTTAGAGACTTGCCCCCAAGGTCACACTCTATACGATCCGATCTCTGAGTATAGCATCATGCCCATCTATGCATTTCTATAGTTATGAAAAACTCATTTTAACAAGTATATTCATTTATATTTATTATGCGGTTTATTATGAAAATCACTTCATTCTACTGTTTATGAAAATAACTCATAAAAATCTCTTTTCAATCATTCATTGAAAATAATTTGAAAGAAATCATTTTGAGGCCAAAAATCATTTTAAAAAAACTTGGCTACCAAGGTAGAAGTCCTACATCAATATCCTGCACCGGTGTCCAATACTACAGTTTTGCTCTACTATATGTTAGCTCTATGAAACTACGAACAACCTTAAATATAAAGTAAACTTGTCAATATCTAGCATGGGATATTTTACACTTCTAACCTACCTCATGGTGTCCCAGTGTGCTATTTATGTCTGTAAAATCATATGATAAGGTAAAATTTTAATCTAGGTTTAAAATAGAAAAAACAGGTGAAAAAAGACAAGTTTTGTGAAGCCCGGTTGGCCAGCCGGTTTCTCTCGTCTGGCCTATCGAACTATATAGTTTGGCCTGCCGGCCATCTGGGTTCGACTTGCCGAACCTGCTATAAGTCTGGCCTGCTAATGATATGAATCCGGCCTACCGAACTCATGAATCTGACCTGCCAAACTCAAAGTTTGGCCTGCCAACTAGGAAAATTATGGAAATTTCCAGACTCAGGTCTTGGCCTTCCTAAGCCAAAATTGTCATTTCCAACTAGTTTTCTCAATTCCCAAACATACAAAATAGTCATAGAAAATAGAAAATGTAATAGAACACTTTTAAATTAATTTAAACAAGATTTACATAGAGAATTCTAATTAAATCTGAAAGTGAGAAAAATGAAGAAAAATAAAAAAACTTGATTTAAATCCATTTTTCATCAAATGAAGCCTAGATTATAGATGTTCTAAGTCCCACTAACTTAGATTTAAGGTTTTCTAAGCTCATATAACTCAAATTCCAACATTTTAAAGAAATTGAAGATTTAAAGAAAAAGTTTGAAATTTTAGAAAAAGTTAAACTAACCTTAAATCCAAGCTTTAAGACAAGTTTGAAGTAGCTTAATCATATTCCTTGACCTCCAATCCAACTAAGAATCAAAGCTTGAGTTCAAAATTTTGAATCAAAAGAGAAGGAAGGGAGAAGGAGAGAGGCAGTGAGAAAGAGAGATGAGAGAGTGTTTGAGAGCAAGGGAGAGAGAGAACGTGAGAGAGTGAGGAAGTGAGCGAGAGTGGGAGAGATAATAGAGAGAGGGAGAGTAAAAACAGAGAGGAAAACTGTATGCCATCTACGGTTTTGCAAAAAGGGACGTAGTTGGTATTTGACAAATTGTTTTGTTTCAAAATTTAAAATAACAAATAAAAATAATCAAGAGTAATTAAAAATGATTAAAATAATTAAAAATATTATTAATTTAAAAATATCACAAAATAGTCAAATTAAGTTTCAAAATATATTATGGTACACCAATTTACTATTTTATATACTAATAATACTTAATTAATTTCGAGGCGTTACGAAAGCAATATGAGTATATTATTACTTTTGATCTGTTCAATCTTGGATATAGCACAAAGTCCACTTGTGTACAATATTACAAGATGCAATAGTATTATAAGGTGTTTCTTTTTCTTCTTTCAGCATGTTTGTTTGTTTATTTGTTTTTTTGTTTTTGTTTTTGTTTTTTTTTTTTCCGCTGAAGAGTTTCTTAAATTAGTATATGCATAATGCATGTCAACTGTCTTTGAAGTCTGCATGATTTTATTTCCTTCGTATACAAGTAAACTTTCTTATATAATTCAACACTCATTGACATAACCATGCATCCATAATTATTACTTATTAATCACCCACACCACCCCTCACGTATATACTTATATATATGCATGCGTGTGTGTGTATATATATATATAAAAGGTAAATTACACTGACACGTTAATGTTTTACTTAAATTATATAGACTTTTTTGAACTAAAGCTAATCACATTGACATCTCTTGGACTTAACTTTGTTAAATTTTTGCTTAAAATGACAAAAATACCCTTTTAAGTTCACCATTGATCTAAAAACATCAAATCTTAGGCACTAATCTAAACAAAAAAACTCTAACTAATCTAACCTTGCTAAACAACCCTTTCCCAACAACCCAACCAAACAACCCCTCCGGCCCTCCCCCACAACCCAGCCCCCATCGTCGGTAGCCACTGCCCCCACCATCAACACCCTCAGTTGTCGCCCATTGCCTCCACCCCCAAATCATGACCCCCATCGCTCTCGACCCAAATCGCACACCCCCCCCCCCCCCCCGGTTACATTATCGACCATCCCACCCAGTCGCCCTTGTCCCGTCGCGCCTAACCCCAACCTTCCTCTTTCCTGTCACACCCAAATCAGCCAGGCCCCCTTCTCGTCAAGCCCCCTCCCCACCGTGCCTCCCTTCCTCGCCGCACCTCCTACCTTTTCATGCCCCCATCCCCATTGTTCCTTATCCTCGTGCCCCAACAAGAGAGAGAGAAAAGGAGAGAGAAAGAGAGAAGTAGAGAGGGTTTTTCTTACATTTTTATTTTTATTTTAAGATTTTGAAAGTTTTAAATTTGATTTTTATTTTTTCCCCTCAAAAAATTCAGTTTTTCATTTATATTATTTTATAATTTTGTTATAATTTTTTACAGAAATTGTGACAAATAACACTTTTCTAAAACTAAGTGTAGTAAATGTTAAGTTTGAAAGTATTTGTAGTAATGTTAAATTTATGATCTAAATAATATATCTATACATTTGTTTATAGTGTAAATAATTCTTATTCACAATAAATGAATTTATAGTGCAAATAATGTATTTTCTTTCTTATTTACAATATAAATATTTCTTATTTACATAATAAATAAGTTGTTTATAGTGTATATATGACATTTACTACAAATATTTTCAAAACATGATATTTACTTCACAAGTTTTAAAAATCTGGCATTTCCCTCATTCTCTTATTTTTTAATGAGCGCTATATTTTTGAGAACTAATTGTGGACTTTTTTTAGATTATTTAACTCTAATCTCTATATTTTATCTTATTTTGGATATATTATTATCTTTGGAAACAAACAAAAAATATTTTAGTTGATAAAGAATATTTATATCATTTTAACCGTTACAAATTTAAATTTTCAATAATATTACTATCTAAAAGGGACTTTTTAAGAGAGAGAAAAAAGAGAGGATATTCTCTACTATTAGACTAAAATTTATAATTACAAGTGTGTTCAACTTGTTTATAGGTTTTTTAATGTCAAATAAGGGTAAAAATGTCATTTTGAGGTGCATAAGTAACTAAAAATGTTTTTTTATGAATGGAGGGGCATTTTAGGCATTTAAAATAAAATTAATGGTCAACTCACAGTCAACTAAAATAGAGGGTCTTTGTGTAATATTTTTGAATAGTTAAGAACTGTCAGTATGATTAGTTTTAGTGTAAGATGTGTCTTTTTCATTTGGCTAAAATATAGGGGTATCAACATAGTTTATCCATTTATATAGACACACATAGGTTTTGACACTGTAATTTATCCATATATAAATATATAGATAGACACACATAGGTTTTGACACTTAGCTGCAAGGTAAATATCCCTTGCTATCGTTCTAAGATCCTTGTGAATATCTATCGGCGGTCATTTCCAGGAATTGCAAAAAGAAGAAAATATCAGGGGGGAACATGAAGGCCAAAAAATCCAGCTATATATAAGCTGTCTTAATTACTTAATTGGGATTTAATTAAAACCTTAATAATGAATCTAGTATACAATATTCAATACCATTTGCATATAGACGAAAACAATTTATTATAAAAAAGACGGTGAGCAATATTTTCTAAAAAAATGAAACAGTATATTACTATTCAATTTTTTTAAACACATTTTTATAATTAAGTGGACATTCCTCAAGCTAGCGCACCTATCAAGCAAAATAAATCAACACATTCGAGAAGGCCTAGAACCATATGTCCAAAAAATTTCTTTGTGAAGCCTTTCCTTCCTGCGAAACTAAAGGGATTAAAATGAACAGATCTCTTCATTTAAAAAAAAAAAAAAAAAGGCCAACTAATATACGTCATTGAGGGATTTTTTTTTATGTTCGAATTATAAAACACAGTTAATTCATATAGCATTTCTGAAAACATGATAAAATTAGTATTTTTATCCAACGCACAGACGATATTTCATATTTTTAATATTATCCCACATATATATATATATTATATATATATATGCGCGCGCATATAAATAACAACTCTTTCAAATTATTAAAAGACGATATTTAAATGAAACAAAATTATCAAATTAATGAATTTATCCGTGGTTCCCATCACTTCCACGTTGGAAGCTGGGAGGCCAGCCAACTTAAATGCCCCCAAAGAATTTTCTCCAGACAAATGAGTTGAAAACAAATATTACCGGTCCCACAAGTTTCTAGGCTGAGAATGCCATACAAAAAGTTGTACTTTAATTGTCAACACCTCATTTGCTATGTTTTTAACGTATTACTTTCTTGTAATCTCATCTCAATATGTCTCTAGACTTTTGCACATAAAATACCAAAAGGCTCTTGACAACTGACCTCAACGTTTAACCGTATCTCTTTAGGAGCGGATATCATATTTACTCATACGATGAAGCTTACAATTTCATGTATATTTTTAACACAGCTTCTGCTTCTCTTCCCTTTTCTCCAGTTCTCATGTGAAGCTAACCAGATTGATAGACTTAACGAGTTGCTCAAGTCTCGGAGATCACAAAACACTCCTCGAGCTAAGTCATGGGCTGGTTCAGATGATCTTGACCAGTTGGTTGGAGAATATTTCTCTAACCTTCATGTCGGAGGCCATGAAGGGTCGAAGGAAGCTGACAAGATCGAAGCTTTGCCGGGACAACCCGAAGGAGTGGA
>CAMOHE010044456.1:6945-39885 GCA_946598075.1 Artocarpus hirsutus | reverse complement strand
GTATAAGTATGTATATGTATCACCTAAATAAGTGTTGCACACCCAATGTTATGATATATTATGATGTCATGTTTGGTTTGGGAATAGCTACCCCTCTCCTCTCATGGCGGCGCGCCTATGATGATGATTATAGTGCAACACTTGGGCCCTTAAGATAAAACGGATAAGTTTTAAAATGGTTGATATAATGCAAGATATGTTACTTATGAAACTGTGCCTAGTGCACTATTATGATAATGTTGAAGATGTTTATGAAATGTTTTAAGTTGTGAGATTTACAAATGTACTTACTAAGCGTTTGCTTATTTAAGTTTATATCATGTTGCAGATAAGGGTAAGAAAACCATGGATTAGGAGGAGGATCAAGGCGGGCGTGTGAGCTAAGCAAGATAAATTACAAATGGAAGACGCCAAGAAAGAAAGAATTTTTTATGAAATAATCTATGTTTATAAATTTTGAACTTTAAGGATTTAAATTATGTTTTATAATTTTGAGAATGTTTATTTAATGGACTTTTATTATTTTATAAATTTTCTTCCGCATTAAAACTGTATTTAAACAAATTTTATTTTAATCGTTCAGACTGCCGAACGAGTCCGACCTACCGAAGTATGTATGCAAATTTTATTAATGTTTAAAGGATGTTTATAATCAAGTAATTTAATTTTAAAAAAATGGATTAAGTTATTATATAATGATTAAGTTATTTAAAATAATAATAATAATAATAATAATAATAATAATTATTATTATTATTATTATTATTATTATTATTATTAAAAAAAAATTTCATGGATCCTGGGTTATGTTCTCAATTTATCTTTTTAATTAAATAATTTATCCAATAAAGAAAAGTATTACGAAATGAAGGTAACGACATCTGTAGCGTCTGTAAAAGGGCGCGCTACACCTGTTACCTTGAGCTATGACTCCATGAGCTTTGGAATTAACAAAAATTCTTATGGTTATAATATTCTTTATTAGTTCTTAAACAGGGATGAGTTTAGAAGTACAAAACCAAGATAATTTCTTTAATAATCTTGCGTATCTTCCACCATAAATTAGTGTTAAGATATCAGTACAAGTCTATGAAGACTGCTTATCAAGTAAGTAAATCAACAACATCCAATTTATGGATTAATAGTAGGAAGAGATCAAGAAACACACATGTGGCACATCCAAAACTATTCAAGGGTAATACCTTGGCAAATATATTGTTTAGATCAAGATTGGAACCTACATGATGCTTTCCAATCGACTAAAAACTTCTTTCGATATTAAAGACACCTAAAGTTTATATGAACTTTAGTATGCTTAGTGGTAATTTTTGTGACACCCAAGCATTTCTAGTACACTATAAATGCAATAATTAAAGAATTATGTTAAGCAAAATATATGTCATAAGGATCATTGTTTTAATCCGATTTTTATGACAAATTCCATTTATGAGTGAAAGTATAATTTTTAAGGTTAAAAATCATGTCGTAGTCTTAAACAAGAAAGAAAGGATATGAAAATAAGCTAGAAAGCTTAAATGTTGCAAAATATGTTGCAACAAACGTGAACAAAAAAATAAAGTTTAAGGAAATTATTGTATAAAAATATGAAAAATTACACAATATTAGAATAATATAGTGTAAGAATTATGCTGATAAAGTAATACAGTGTAAGAAATTACATTGATAAAGTTATGTAGTATAAAAAATTATACTGCAAAAGTAATATAGTGTAAGGAATAATACTGATAAAGTTAAGCATTATGGGAATTATACTTCAAAAGTGATACAGTATAAAAATTAGACTATATAATTTAAGCAATATAGGAATTATACTGTGTGGAGGATATGGATGAATAAGAAATACTATGTAAGTTTATAACAGTGTAGAAAAAGTGTACCATCAATATAGAAAAATACTGTTAGTATAAATTTAGATTATCAAAAGAATGACGTGGGACTCACTTAGTGCTACCCAAATGGTGGAAAACCTTCCACATCTTTCCCCCTAAGTGGTCTGGATTTTCACCATGGATTTGGAGCCTAACTTTCACGCCTGGTGTGTTAAGTGATGACTAATATGGTGAGTCATCAAAGTTAGAAAAAAAATCTCATGTTTTACTCATCTTTTCTATGCAAGATTTCAAGAAAAAAAACTCTCCCTTTTCTCTAAGAAAAACTGGCAGTCCTTGTAGGCATTCCCTCCAAAATTTTCTCAAAGATTCAACCTCCAATCAAGTTTTACATCAAGTTCAAGTGTTGTAGATCAAGATTGAACACTTTTGGAGGTAAAAATCCAAAAATTTTCTAATGGATTTTAGTGTTTTTTTTTTTTTTTGAGTTTATGGATGGGTTTTGATGGGGGTTTAGTTAGTCAAGTTCAAGCACTTTAAAGGAGGATCAAAAGACTTGAAAAATTTCATAGTAAGAACCCAAATTCTAGTCTTGAAAGTTTGTTGATATTCATAGGCTCTATGATTGGTTTTGTAATATACATAGACTATGGCATGTAATAGAAACATTATGGTGTGTTTAGTTGGTGTACCAATGTTGATGATGATGATGACGAGGGAAAGTTGAAAAACTAAGGTTTTAAGTTAGAAAGACAAAGTATGATAAACTTTGCCTTAACCATCAAGTTTTAGTACTTTAAGTACCTAATGAAATGATTTTGAGCATGGCATGTAAGAAAAATATTATGACATGTTTTGTTTATGTAATAAGTGCTTGATTAAATGATTGAAAAGGTTTAAATGAGATTAAACCTTAAAAAATCAAGCTAAGATAAATTAAGGTGCAAAGAGAGTGTCTAAGGGCATTTTTGAAAAACAATAAATGTTTGAGGTCCTTAAAGACTGAATTATCCTCTGGGTTCAAACGAGCCGGTCAACTTTCGTGAAGAAATCCCCTCGAATTTCGATTAGAGCAAGTCGAAAAATGTTGATTTTAGTTCTTCCTTTTCAACAATGTCACTAAGATGACTGATTTTGAGAAAAGTTAAAATATGAAAGTTGCTGATCTCATCGAAACAGTTAAAAAACATAGACGATTTGTGAAAATTCTATACTGATTTTAATTTATGAAGTTTACGAGATTTTAGACACAAAATTTTATAAAAAAGAAAACATCTTGAAATGTTTTGAATTTGACAAGGGAACTTTTGTAAGTTTTAATCATTACAAAAAACTGAACATTTTGGTATAAAGCGGTCATCTTTGGTCCCAAGGGCAAAAATGTCAAGATTTTCTATTTAGGGCTAAAACCGTAAAGCCGTATAAATTGAATTTTTGTTGAAGAATGTTAGTTTTGTGAACTGCTATAAGCAACAAGTAACCACATATGTTAAGTTAGAAAGGATTGAAGGTTTTTACTAAGAAAAGAACGTTAAGACGTAATCGTTAAGATTTCATATTACGGGTCAAAAACATAAAGTTTTTATGATTTTTTTTTTTTTACAAAAAGGAAACCAATGTTTTGTTTTTTATAATGTTATGAGTAATAAGAAAACGTAAGTTTTATTTTAAAATGGTTTCTGAAAGTTCTCTAAGACTCGTTAAGGTCAAAATAGTCATTTTTTGTAAAACGGCCAAAACAAACCCCAAAACGCCCGATTTAAGAAAACGCGCTTCAGCGGGAATTTTTTCATAACCCACAAGTAACTAAATGATAAAGTAAAATGAAAAGCTTAGTCACGTAACATTTGAACTACACGACTTACGAAAAATCCGTTAAGGGTAAAATCATTATTTTTAAGGAAACTGCTAAAATAGAGTCGAGTCTCTTGAATTAGCAAAATGCCCTTAGATAGAAAATCTTCCGTCATATGTAAAGTAACGAAACCGTCAAGTAAGATGGGAAATTTAACTAAAATACGTTCAAGTTAAGTAAAAGAAAACTAAACCGATAATATATCAAGTTAAATATAAGGAATGAACATTTAACGTTTAAGTTATATTATTGATCAAGTAGGTCAATAATAAGAGAGCTAGCTAATAGTTAGGTGTCATTTGAATAGGACATAAAGTCGACTAATAGAAGGAAAATGAATGAAATGGGAACGCTAGAGCATTTTTCAGGTAAGTTTCAAACTTCACTTATAGCATGAAGAACATGAATTTCAAGTGCTTTAAATGGATTTCAAATGCTTTAAATACGTTTTATGTTTGCAATTGTCATGTATAAAATTGTAAAGTTCAAGTTAAGATTTGTAATGTATTTGCAAGTGTTATATTTAAAGTATGTTTCAAGTTATGATTTTGCAATATGCTTGCATATGATATGTTTAGCATTTATACTCACTAAAGTTAAAAAGAAAGAAAAGCAAAGATGCTAAGTAAGTGTTATTCTAGCCTTTTTGATGTGAGGTTTGTAAGTTATGTTAAAGTAATGACTTTGGCATTCAATGGTCTTAAGTCTTCTATAAGAGAAGTATTATGTCTATGTTCTCATGATTGATAATGTTAGTACGAATACTAAAGTTCACAAGATAAGGAAAGATAAGAATGATGAGAAGAAGTTTAAGTAAGTAATGAATGATATTAAAAAGCTCATAAATGGATGTTCTAAATGAGCATAAATAGAATTATGTATTATGATATTGCTTGTATTGCTTTTAAGCAATGTTTTAATGAAAAATGTTTTACGAAAGACATTAAAAAATATTTATGAAAAATGTTTTATGAGAAATGTTTTTAAGATAAAAGTTTTATAATAAAGTTTTAAATGTTTTGTGAGATCATGTTTGAACTTTCTGAGCATAAGCTCATTACAAGTTCCTTCTGTGATAGATAGTCCTATGAGAGACCGGTAAGACTGGTTGAAGAGCTCGGTGATGCAATGGACAGATTGAAGGTTGGATATGGATGCCACTATGACAGTTTTTCGCTACTTAAAGATAAAGTTTACGTTGTTTTAACAAAAAGCTTTTCTAAGTTTGAAAAGATATTTTAACAAAAGTTTTATGGAAGTTAATGTTTCCTTATAAGTTTTAAGAAATGTTTTAAATGATTTTAAAGTCAATTGTTGAACTATATCTCAATTTCGATTACAACAGAAGTCGTAATAGTTTTTAAGTATGTTTAAAGAAAAAATTTACCAGTATTTTTCTTACTAAATAAGTAAGACTAAAGTTAAGAAATGATGTTAAAGGAAGATAAGTGATAGCCTGATAAGACCGGGCATCACAGTTTTTATGTACTCTTTTATATTATTATTTCTTGTTTGTAACAAGCATATAAAAATATATTAAAAAATCAATATATACAATGATGGTATCCTTTTATAGCAAGCGATATAACTCTCATATTAGACCCATATTATATTAATTATGTTATTAACTTGATTTAAATTAAGTAATATTGATTATTTTAGTGTTGTACAAAGTTGCAAGAAAAAATTTTAAGTTTTTTTCATGATATTCATTTTTTTTCTCAAATATCCATAGACATCGACAATATCCATGAGATTATTCCTACTTCAAAACCTTGACAACCTCAATAACATCGATATTTTTGTCCTTGTTGGAAACTAAAAAAATACCAACCAGTGAATATCTATCTTTTAACTGTTAGGTCTGTAAAAAAAATTATTTTGGCCTGATGTAATGTTGTATATAAACATTTATAATTATATAAGGCATGTAGAGATCTCCTAATTAAAAAAAAAAACTCATTTTTTTCTCTTTTCTTTTTATTTTGTTATTTTAAAGCAATTTTTTTTTATAGGAACAAAAGAAAACCAGTTAATGGGTATCAGTCTTTTAAATATTAGATCCGTAAAAAAATGATTTTGACCGCACCTAATGGTTTCAAATCATGCATCACCATCACTAGTGAAGGTTCCAAAAAAAAATTCCTTATTCTTAAATCTACTTTCTATTTTCATAACATAAAGATCTAGGCTTTGGAAATCATTTTCTGCTAGTATATTCCTTAGGTAATTTTTTTTGTGGGAATTAAAATAATAACCATAGTTAGATATCTATCTTTTAAATATTAAATTTAGATAAAAAAATAATTTTAAACACATTTAATAATTTTAATACATGTATCAGTACAAAATTCCACCAGAAAAGTTCCTATATTCTTTTGTCTGGAAAAATTTCCCTTCTGTTTTATATTTTCTACAGAGAAGAGAGATCAAAACAGAAGCCAATATCATCGCAAGGATAAGAAAATGGCTTTTGTGGAATGGGTCGTTTGTGGTTGAAAATCTTGAATTTGGTCACTGGTCACTGGTCACAGCGTCCTATCAACTTAAGCTTTATTTATTATACCAGTCCTTCAACTTGACAATCATTATTGGTTTCTGTAAAAAAAAATAATAATAAAATAATAAAAAAGCCTCGAGAATGACGTGTATTTAATTACGAAAATTTGGGAGTCATGGGCACTTGCCTGCGGAAGCCACCAGTCAGACTGAGCTTATTTTCTTAGGTCCATTCGGACATTGCAAGATTAATTAGGAAATTTTCGTGTCTCACGTACATACTTTTACTATTTCATAAATATTTAATAATTCAGGAAAAAAAAAGAGCACGTTGATTATATCAAAATTTGGGACAACAAAAATCTTAGAGTTTATTTGATAAATAGATTTAAATTAATAATTTAATTTAAGTTAATTTGATTTAAATTAGAATTTAAGTTAATGATTTAAATTGTTATCAGAATTAACATTTAGATGTACATTTAAGTTTTAATTTAAGTATGGAATAAAATTGAAATTTATATTTGAAAAGACAGTGAATATAATTTTTGATTTTTTAATAAATATAATAAAATCTTAATGTTAATGATCTTAAAAAATATGCAATATGGACCTTGATTTATTTATCTCTTTATTAAGAACACGGTAAAAAAAATCATCACAATTGAATATTAAATAAAAAAGTTATGATTTTTTTTTAAATATAAGAGAATATAAATTATTTTTTTTTATTCTGATGTGATTTTTATGACAGTTAAATTTAAAATATTTTTTTAATTATATATTTTTTTCTATTTTGATGTGATTTTTATGAGCCCGGATTAAATTCTTTGATCACATTGCTTTTTAAATGATGACCAGATTAACATCATATTTTTAAATTGTACTTGAACTCATTGGTGCGTCTTATCCAGGAGATCCTATATAAAGCTTTACAGAACAAGAAAACCGCTTTCTGAAATGGATCAAAGTGGCCTGTCAAGGGGTTCGGGGGGACTCATGCTGTGGGTTTTTTATATTTTATATTTTCCTTTTTTTTTTTTGGTCTTTTGCAGAATGAGAACAACGTGGTGGCTGAAAAATCTTGGACTGTTCCCTTCTGTTTGAGTTTGGGTTTTTCTAAGAGGGTGTTTGGAAGAGGGGTGAGAACCACTTTTACTGTAGCATGTGAAAAATTTTTACTATAGCAAATTTTTTTATTGTTACTGTAACATAGATTGTGGTGGGAACCACAATTGCCAAACGGGCCCTAATAATAAATTGTACTTTTGAAGCTGAACTATTTATTTTTTACATAATACATTTAAACTTTTAATTTTAACACAATATATTGTAAACTTTAAAATTATTAACAATTGAGATTTAATAACTACATTTAATTTTCGTAAAGTACTCTTTTTTAAATATTAAACTTTAATTTTTTTCTTAAAATGACAAATTTTAACCTTAAAAGAACTCACATGTAAATTTTGGGAGCAAAATTATTCATGTTTTTTAATGCTTGTGAGCTATTAGACTTCAATTGCTAATGTTATCAAAAAATTCAAAGTTTAGGATACGTTATCTAAAAAACAAATAATTTACGATACAACAATACAAATTACTCCTTTTTTTAATAAATCAGTTTGAAGTAGTACTTCTTTCAACTTTTGCTTAATAGGAGGGTATATTTAGCAAAACCTACACAAAATTAGGTCATGTGACGCTGAGATGCAGATTTAATTAAGGATTAAATATTTGTCATCAATTTGAACAGAAAATTTTTGGAATATAAATGAGGAACATCAAACACAACATTTTTTTAAGGGTTAGTTGGTCCCAATGAAAAATTAAAGGATCAAATGGCTTTTGTATATCTTGGTAGCAATTCTATATAACCCCATGAGGTCATAACCCCGCTATTATTAAAATAGTGGGACCTAATCTAAAAAGTATACCATATTTTAAATTGAGCTTACAGTTTTATGAACAACGACGTTCTAATCTTTTAGGAATTTTCTATCTTGGGAAGCCAGCGAAAGAAGCATCTTGACAAGAAATATTAAATATACGGCAAGATTCTTGTAAAACACATCTAAAAAGTTTTTTTTATGAAATGTTTAATGCATTGCACCAAAAAAAAACCTTAAAAGGTGTTCAGTAAGTGTAAATAGAACTGAAACTTTTAAACTAAAAACTGCAGTATATGAAAGTCTTATACTGTAGCTTATTTTTCAGATTACTATTGCATGTAAAACTTTATACTGTAGCAATAAAAAATTTGTGTTAGAATTGATTTTGCCAAACACCCTCTTAGAAAAAGGTATCCTAAAAAGTGTGTGTTTTTATAGAAGCTTCCTGAGATAGGATCAAAATGTCAAAGAAAAAAAAAAAAAAAAAGAGAATTCCTTTCTGACAGAAAAAATGAGATTTCTATGGCTTGCTTGGTTTATTGGTTCAAACAAACCGTACGTTTGGCATACTAATTTGAATTAATCAAATTGAACCGTTTACAGTTAAATCTTTTAGCAGCTACAGTATAAAATTTTCACATGCTATACTACTTTAACTTATTTTTTAAAGTTTTAACTGAAATTTAATAGGCTGTTTTGAAGAATGGTTAGACCCAACAGTTTTGGTTTAAGAGTTGTAGCATATGAGAGCTTTATATTGTATAAATTTTTTGTTATATCAATGTTTTGTTTTTTACTGTAGCATAAAAAAACTTTACATTATTTACAGTTATAAGTAATAGTTTTAATAATTTCAAACAACCTACAGAACTTTTCAAATTTTTATAATAAAATACACCCTTTTCAAATTTTTATAATAAAATACACCGTGGCAAAAAAGGTTTGGAACCTGAATTTTACCAAACGAATGGTAAAGTTGCATTGAGGAAGCTTCCTTGAAGAAGGGGTAAAAAGGGAGAAAAAAAGAAGAAGAGAGAAAGAAGAGGTGAGAGAGAAAGAGAGAAAAGAGAACATGTGACAAGGTTCATTGTCTAATGCCGATCTCTCTCATCATGTGCTTATCATAAAAGCCTCTAACTATGCGCTCAGATGTTCATTTTTCAGGAAATTAATCTAAAAAACAAAAGCTAATGGACATGCTAGTGGGACCAAGTCCTAATTGAAAAAGTATAAGCGAAGACAACTTAATTAGTTTTAAGTCTTTTTATTTCAATCATTGGTTGAAGGTTTAAATTACGATTAGCCTTATTTAAAAATAGGTGGCATTTTCTCTTTCTTTATATCAAAAAAAAATAAATAAATAAAAATACATGGAAAGGTAAGCTAACTTACTAGACCTGATCACGTGACAAACACAGTTCAACAACCCTTCTATTATTTCCAGAGCACATTGATTATAAAATAATACTAACAGAAACATGAAATATTTATAGCACAGTTGTATCAATAGAATTAAGAAATCGAACACATACGAAGAGAAACTAAAGTTTAAGGAACATTTTGGATACCAACATAACGTTTTCTCCTTTTCTTTTCTTTTTAGGACTTTTCTCCTTGTCTTTTGTCAGAATTAATTAAAACACCTTAAATTAGAAAGAACAAAAAAGAAATCCACTAAGACATCAGAATTTGGTCAAATATACACATAACTTAACGCACTTTTTTTAAAAAAATATATCCAATAAGAATTTTCTTTTTTCTTATACCTAAAACAATCTCTTAGAAAAATAATTAAATGTAATTTCAAAAAGTCCTACCACAATTTCAAATCAAATCAAAATGAAAAGCATATGTAAATGTGACCGGATTAATACAAATATAACAATTCAAAATATAGTAGTAAGGTATTTTTTTCACACCCTATCGTAGAATTTTATTTTATTTTAAAAGAATAAAAGGAAAAAAAATGGGAATTCTAATTGCATTAAGGAAAGGAGCTGGTGATAAGCATCTACTGAGGAAGCTTCATGGTTAGTTCCAAAAAACCCTAGTAAATTACAATGCCAATTTCTCTCATCAAGTCCTTGCAAGAAAATGCCTCCACTTATGCGCTCAAGTTGATGTTTATATTTCATGAAATCAATCTAAAGAAGCAAAAGCTGTTGTACATGCTAATAAGGCCAAGTCCTCCTTGGAAAGTTACATAAATAAAAGTATGATGTTATTGCCCATCGCAATCATGTTACAAACATAGAGTTCACCATAGAAATAAAACCAAGTGTGACATGTTTCTAGCACGGTTGTCTTGAAGTGTCCATTTCAATCCCAACAACATTATCAATCAAATTCATAAATTGTACACATACAAACAGAAGCTAAATTTTAGGAATTACTTGAATTTCCTCTAATGATGAATTAAGGGGTGAAAATAACTTTTATCTTGTTTTTTCTTCTTTTTCTTTTTTCGTTGGACAGGCTGTTTGGTATTGTTTTCAAAATAGGTGAAAATGTTTGTGTTTTGAAAAATGAAAATTTTTTTAGAATTGTGTTGAGAGTGTTTTTAAAATTTTTGCCTCGAAAAATATGAGAAAACATTTTTTAAAATTTTAAGAACAAAAACAATTGAGGCCGTTAGAATAATAAACAAATACCTTAAATTAATTTAAAAAAACTCTTTAAATGTTAAATTTTAATTAAATTGTCAAAAACACCTTTTTTTTCCTAATCTAATTCAACAAATTACAATTTAAAATTTGAAAACGTACAATATTGATACTTAGTCCCCGTTTGTTTCTTGTTTAGAATTTTTGAAAATGTTTTCATACACTTTTTGAGACAAAAATTTTAAAAACACTCTCAACATAATTCTAAAAAAATTCTTATTTTTTAAAACAAAAATATTTTTAATTAATTTAAAACAATACTAAACGGCTTTTTAATAATATATTATAAATAGCTTTGTCAAATCTCTGTGTGTGGTGTGTGTGTGTTATCCTTTATTATGCCTTGAGATCTGGCAAAAAATGCTGACCTTTCCGGGGTCCTTTGCCAAAATTACAAGAAAGGTAACTTCCTTCCTCCAAAAGCAATGCATTCCCATCCAAGCCAGGTGGATGTTATCATACAATCCAATAATAATTATTGGAATTGCCGTATTCATAAAGACACATTGAGATCGTTTGGTATTGTTCTTAAAAAAAGTAAAAATATTTTTGTTTTAAAAAATAAGAATTTTTTAAAAATTATGTTGAAAGTGTTTTTAAAATTTTTATCTCAAAAAGCATATAAAAATATTTTTAAAAATTTTAAGAACAAAAACAAACGAAACGGTTGGAATAATAAATAAATACTTTAAATTAATTTAAAAAACTCTTTAAATGATAAATTTTAATGAAATTGTCAAATACACTTTTTTTTTTTCCTAATCTAATTCAATAAATTGCAATTTAAAATTAAAAAACGTACAATATTGATACTTAATAATATATTATAAATCGCCTTGTCAAATCTCTGTGTGTGTGTGTATTATCCTTTATTATGCCCTTGAGATCTGGCAAAAAAATGCTGTCCTTTCCAGTGTCCTTTGTCAAAATTACAAGAAAGGTAACTTCCTTCCTACAAAAAACTAATGCATTCCCATCCAAGCCAGGTGGATGTTATCATACAATCCAACGATCATTATTGGAAGTGTCGTATACATTGAAGACACATAAATGCCTTGAATTTTTTTCATTTGTCCACATATTGTTGCAAACCTTTAATGATAGTCCCTTTTTCTCGGCGGGTGGGGCCGGCCCAGGTGTGAATAACCAAACCCCTTGGCAGTTTAACACATTTTTCCATTGGTGGGTGAGTAACCGGCGTCTTGGTTTGGGTTTTGTATCAGAAAAATGATAAGCACAAGTAATCAAAACCATAAGAGGGTTTGGAAAGCCGGTTCGCAAACTAATAGTTTAAATTTATTGTAACAATTTAAATTTTATAAAAAAATTTATGAAAAACATTTTAATTCAAACTAAATTTTTAAAAAAGCTAGTCATATCTAGTTATTACTTTTAGTTTCTGAAATGATTTTAACAAAAATGTGTGAAAATATGTTAAAGATACAAAACGTATATAATAAATTTATAAGACTTTTGTGAAACATACTATACTATAGATTATATAAATTTAACGCTTAAAAATATACATATATATAAAATGTACACTTATCGATTAAAGTAAGATGTTTGGAATTCTTGTACTAGAAAACGTTCTTTAAGTGAAACTACTGTTTTTCTCGCTTAGTCCTTCGCACTAGATGGACTTAAATTTGGGCGTAGAATAAATTAAGGATTTCTAAATATTACTTGCTCACTTTTTATACCCACTAATCTCAGCATATGAGTAAAACAGATCTTGAGATAAAGAAAACTTTCTCTCTTTCTCTTTCTCTCTACACGCTTATGCTAAAAAATCTGGCAGAGTATTTATAGTCTAACTAAGAGTCTCAATTTTGTGTATAATGAATAGGGGAGGTCTCTATTTATAGAAAATGAGAGATTAAATTAATTCTGGAAGCTTCTTTTATTTTGATTTTAAATATCAAATATTTAATTCAAATAAAAAAGATTTTCTCCCTATCCTTGTGTGCAATAGGTGCCACGCATAGATATTATTTGTGTGGGCTAATGAGGGGAGGAGGAGAGAGAAACTTTTTCTTGTTACCTAGTTTGATTTGTTTCCAAACTTAAATTTTTAATTTTTAATTAAATTACATTTATCTAAAAGTAAAAAGTCCTAAACAGGAAACCCTTCCTTGCTGCAGAATGCGCCACACACAATGGGTTCTTCCAAAATCTATTATAAAAAATCTTATTATTTAATAATTATAAATTAATTTACAATTAATTTATTTTGACTGATATTTAATTTAGAATTTTATTATTTTAAATTAATTAATTAAATTAATAATTCCACTTGTTTGAATAGTGTTATAAGGATGATGGAGAGATTATTGGACCTATAATTTTAAGCTATAATAAAACCTATATATTAATTAAACTCTTTAATTAATATATTTCTCCTTCATCAATTCAAATGTTAGTTCCCTAAAAACTTAAAATTGTGTTCTTAAAATTGTAGACATAATAACTTATACTTTAGAGTCATTCATTTAAAATAGTCATTGCATATAAATTGATTCTCTGTAAATAATTTATGATTAGAGGTAGATGGAATCCGTTAACCTATCAAACTACATTTTTATCCTTGAGTTCTATTGATTCTCTAATGAATAATAAATTCATGAACTTAATCACGAAACGAGTGTTCATATTATTCAAAACTTGAATCAATATTTAAGAAAATTATTTATCTGCTTCTCATTAGAGAAGGAATGGATTATATTTTGTAATATTAACATTCCTGGCTACTTACTTTATTATGCCTTCAAAATACAAGGGATAAAAATAAATTCTTGTATCCGTATTGAATAAATCAAAATATATAATTCTATAAATATGAGTCTGCTAATAACTCAAAATTAAGATCATCTTATATATGACAATCTGTTGAAGTGACTAGCACTAGCTATATTTAACGAAAATTGTTAGTTCTTCATATCACATCGTCTCGGTCTTACATATTCTTATTATGTATAATGCACTCATTGAGTGATTCGTTACATTAACGATTCAAATGAAACTGTTCTATTTTATTAGAGATGACGTAGACTAGCAACGGTCAATCAAAGATTTTATACTTTATTTGAATAATTAACTATAATAATTAATTATATATAACAGATCATTTTAATTATCATCTTTGAATATTATCCACTTGTATATAAACATCTATATATATAATATTTAATGCCATATAGATAATTGTAAAATTTTAATAATATTAATAAAGTATTTAAAATACATGCACACAAATATAATGAAAAATGTATTTATAAATATTTATATTACAAAAAATCATATGTATAGGGTGTTAAGAGTGGTGGGAACCAGCGGTTCGAACCATTTTTACTGTGGCATGTGAGAGCTTTATACTGTAGCAATTTTTTTAATTGTTATTGTAGCATGTGAGAGCTTTACATTGTTCATAACTGAGTTTGTGGTGAGAACTGAGTGGTTAAAACCACTGCCAAACAGGATGATAGTTGAATATTACTGTTGATATTCGCTCTAGTGAAGTATAGGGATCTGTAGACACTGTGTATAGAGGATTCTTGCCAATGTATTTATTTATTTGTTTTCTTTATTTCTTTATTTAACTTTGGTTTCCCAAAAATGAAAATGTTGGGCCATGAGAATTTGATCAATTCCCGTATATATTTGGGAAATAATTGTGGGAGAATTGTCCCGAGAAAAATGCAACTAGTTTGTTTTTGAGTATGGTACGGTATACAGATGTTGTTCAAAATTTAAAATTGATCACCACTCACCATGGGCACTACTTTAATGTTGAAGAAACTATTAAAGTAATTGTTTGGTTCATGTTCATAATTATGAAAAAAAAAAAAGTTTTGAAGAAATTTCTTCAAGAAGAAAGGTAGATCATTCTATTGAGAAAAAAAAAATTACATATTACGCAATACTTTTGAAAAATATGTTTATTTATGTTACATTTATAAAAAAATTATTCACATTATCTTTTAAATTATATGTTTAAGATATGTGAGAAATATGATACCAATTGCATGTTTGAAATATGGGTGTTTGGCTAGTGGTGGGAACTGTTTTTACTGTAGCATGTGAGAGCTTTACACTGTAGCAACTTCTTTTTTTTTTTTTTACTATAGCTTGTGAGAGTTTTACACTGTTTATAATTGAGTTTGTGGTTCACACTACCCTTAGCTAAACACCCACCAAAATAACAAGTACAATATCATACACAAACAACCCATTAGCATCGGACAATGGTATCCTACTGTAATACAGGAAGGTAGTCTGTTGGGATACTACAAATTTGGGCTGCGAACATGGGACTGGCACGAAAATGATGAGGTGGAGATCTGAAAGGTTAAGCGACAATGTGGCCTAATGTTTGTGGTAGAAAATTAAAATGTCCTCCTTCAAAATCAAAATATATTGGCCAAAATAAAAAATTTATTTTGTTGTAAAGGCCATAATAACTTTGTATAAAAAGGGTTATAATATTAAACAAAAGAATATTTTATCACCATTAATTTTATTTAATGACCCAATATTTCAATCATAAATTATTAATGTCAATCAGCTATTAAATGACCACTCTTTGAGTAGGGTAATAGAATTTACATTTGAATTTCGATGGCTATTAATTAGATATTTGCTCGCAATGAAAATTATGGTGAATGCACACAACAACAAGGCACGTACTATTTTAAGGACCAAGGTATTTAGTTTTTTCAATAATTTTAATTATTTTGTTTGCATAGAGACAGAATTTCTTCTTTATACGTTTGAATTAATGGCTGTACATAAATTATAATGAGAAATATAAGAGTAAGACATATTTTAGTGACTAAGTAACTTTTAATGACTAGTTAGTTTTTCCAATTACTATGCAATTTTTTCAATGTCTGGTTAGTTTTTTCAATGACTAAACTTATTGATTTGTTTTTTTTTAATGACCATATTATAGTTCGTTTTAATGACTATATTTTTTTTAAGACTAAACTTCTTATCTTTTTTTATGACTATAGTTTCATTTTTTAATGACTATACTATTTTAGTGCCAGAGTTTTAAAGGACCAAAATGCAAATTAATGAAGATCTTTTGTGATCAAATAAGATATAAAAAAAAAAAGTCTTTATATAATTCATAAAGATGGTATTTGACACGCATGTCTCAGCATATTACATCAACATATTACATGGAAATAATCTTGGCCCAATAATTAATGAAATAAGTTCACTTTAGTTGTTATCAACTAATTAATATAAGACTAAAAAAGCATTCTGATTTTCTTACAACACAAAAACTTTGGGTTTGCACATAATAAATAAATTAGGTAAAATTAATGAGAGTTTTGACCATGATTGACAATAATCTAAAATTAAGCCATTTAGATTATTACAGTATCTAAATGCTACAATGTTAATTTTTACACATGTACACCCTTTGCATCCGAGCATTATTTTCCTATACTATCGGAAGAATTCACCCTTTTACATAATTTAAAAATTTCCATCTCCTCTGATTTTTTTAATCCAATTTTAAAGCAAGAATTTGGATGGTTTAAGCTTCACTCATTGCGTTTGTTTATTTACAAATAGACACAAGTTCAATCTGATTAGCATCAACAACATTAAAAGAACATGTTTTAAGCCCTATGATTTCCATGTAGCATTTTGAAAGTCATTTGGAGACATTAATTTCACGTTTTAGATGTTGGAATTTCATCTTTGCGAATTTTACTTCCAGTTTTTACAATCTTCTTCACCTGCTATTAATAGAGCTTACAAACTCTCATTTTAGCCTTTAAATAGACATAATTTATCCCATATTTCTTTCAGATCACCCTTTATCCCAAAGAAATAGAGAAAATACCTTAATATGCCCTGTGTTTTTTCAAAATACCTCATTTCCATTTCTTCTTTTTTATTTTTTATCCTCAAGAATTTATGTTAATAGAAAAAAGTTATTCCTTATATTTTGAAGTTTGAAAAAGGTAAAAATAACTTACATTATAAATTTTTACGAATACCAATATTACTCCAAGGCATTTGTACAAAACATTATCTTAAATAAAAAATAATTAAAATTTTCAATTTAAAAAAAAGAAATAGAAATTTAGTACTAATCTTGTTTCCATTTGATTTCTAACAGGGAATTGAGCTTTGGGAAGCGACAGCAATAGTGGTGAAAATGTGCTTCATCTGGAGAGTCTTTCACATCGAAGAAGTAGATGAACTTCTAGTTTCTCCTTGATATTAGTCCCCTTAGTTTCTTTCTGGGAAAATATTAAAGGATGTTTGAAAAGTAAGTTGAAACTAAGAGTTAGAATTAAAAGTACTATAGTACATGAAAGTTTTATACTGTAATATGTTTTTGTTTTATACTATAGCATATAAGAGTTTTACACTGTTTGAATTGGAACTGAGGTAACATGTTGATTGTAACAACAAACATGCTGAATCAACAATTTATTAGTTAGGTTAGCTGTTAACAGTTTGTTAGACTTGTAACCGATTCTCGCATAATTTAATGATGTATATAAGTTCCTATCAATAAAAATTCAGCACTCTCTGATTCACATAGAAAAAAAAATGTTTTCTCTCACTAAAAGATCTCTCTCTCTCTATCGTCTCTCTCTCTCTCTATCCTTTTGTTTTCTAAGTTAGTATTAGAGCTTTCTCTATTCGTTCATGGCATTAATAAGTTAGTTTTAGGCTAATTAATTAGATAATTTCAACTTAATATTTTGTTAGTTTTGAGTAATTTCTAGGCGTTTGATATTGTTTTATGCTCTTTTGTAGGTTTTTAAGAAAAAAAAAATGCACATGACAAGTTGCAGGACAAAACGGACCAGAAAATAAGTATAAATGGATTTGAACATGGAACGGCGCCTAGGCTTCCATTTGTGAGTGCCTAGATGCTATTGCAGACATTTTTAAGCCCTACACCTATAAGCATGATGTGATTGTCCAAGAAATTATTTGAAGGTATTTGGTATTATGGGGAGGATAGGTGGAGTTTTACGTCACGTTATCAAGGGATATTTTTTCATTATAAAAAAAATAATAAAAAAATTCAAAAAAATTACAAAAAGAGAGAAAGGAATAAAGGAATACATCAAATAAATGTGAATGACAAAGAGAATGCAACACAAGTTTGAGGGTGTACATAGAGAGATAAAATAATGCTTTTAAGAGGTTCTGATACAAATTATGTGTTTATAGGTGAATTTTGAGCCATATTATGTCCATTATCTCACCTTCTTACCCTAGCCACACGTTTCAAGTTGAATAAAATCCTAATGATCTTTGATGTTGTGATAGTCTATATTAGTTGAGAGTGGTTTGAAAAATAGGCCTATGAAATTTACAAATTTCACTAACCTAGAGATCTCCCAAAACATACTTGTTGACATAAACTAATCTGGGTGTAATTGCATAAGAGCTAAAGGCATCACACATACACACTCAAGGAATTAGGAGTATGATAGGGTTAGAGATTAAATTGAAATTTTACATGATCGCAATGGTTTGAGTCCCCTTTGAGTCATAAACTTTATGCAATTTTTAAGGCCAAGCACGGTGAAAAATTAAATTGATGCTCAATCGTTGTCTTGTGTTAGTGCTAGTCCTGTATTTTCTTTTCGTTTCTTTTCCTTTTTGTTTCTTTTGCTCGAGAACTAACAAAATCTTAAGTTTAGGGGTATTTGATAAGTTGTTAGTTTTAGGCTAAATAATTAGATGATTGCAACTTAATATCTTATTAGTTTTGAGTAATCTTTAAGGGTTTGATATTGTTTTATGCCCTTTTGTTGGTTTTTAAAAGAAAAAAATGCACATTAGTAAGTCGCGGGGCAAAACAGACCAGAAAATAAGCACAAATGGATTTGAAGATGTAACGGCGTCTAGGCGCTATTGTAGACATTTTAAAGTCCCAAACCCGAAAGCACAATGCCTAGGCACTACTTCAAGCATTCATGGGCGCCTAAGCACTAGAAACATGAAGCCTAGGTGCCTCTTTTAGCATTCATGGGCGCTTAGACGCCAGAAACACGAAGCCTAGGTGCCATTGCGGTTTTTGCCAAATTTGGGTTTAATTTCATCCCCAAATTGCCCGTTTTAACCCTAGACTATAAATAGAACAATATGAGGGGTTGAAGAATGGTTTTGAAGAGAGGAAACTATAGATAAGAGAGAAGAACTCACTGTTTTGGAGAAGAAGAACGGTACAATCCAGAGACGGAAACCAACTTCGCATTCAAACACAGTTCTTTTCCTTCACTCATCTTGTTTAAGACATTATTTAGGATTGCTTTTAGTTTCGATATAAACTAATTTTTCTGTTCTAAGGCTACAATGTATCTGGATTATAAATGTTCACTTTTATTTAATTTAATTCAATTTGATATTTATTAATTTTCTATGCTGAGTGTTTAATCTGATCTTAATGCTTATAAAAGTTTGCGCACCTTTTGTATAATTTGTGATTTAATTTGAGACTAAAAAGCGATAATTAAATTGGACTATGATTAAATGCCATGAGATTGTCATAGGATAGAGATATCTATGAGAGTTATGTAATCTTATGAATTTTCTGTTCTTAATGAATCATGATAAGTTTAAAATTTTTCCATAGATGTAGGAAATTTGCTAACTAGGATAGATTGTTAATGCTTGAGAAAAATTAGCATTACCGAAAAGAAATTTATTATCGGCATAAGAGTAAACATCAATTAATTAAATTAGATAATTTGAATATGATTAATTTAGGTGAAATCAGATACCTTTTATTTATTTACGTTTTCATTTATATTTTTTTGTTTTGTTATTTTTTTATTTTATATTTGATTGTTTAAATAATTTTAAAGTTAATTAATATCGATACTTAGCTAGATTAATACAATTTTCATGAGAACAATACTTTACTTACTCTTTATTACCTGTCTATGCACCTGTAGAATTCTCGCAAAAGGCATCCTCTTCCAGAACTACATAATCTTGTGATTGATGGATCAGAGATCAAGATACAAGGAAAAATGAAGGTTTAAGAAACCAATTTTAGTATGGCATCGGCGTTTTCTGGCCCGATTGGAGGTGCTTCGTCTTCGCAACAACAATACTCAATTGTTCCTTCTACTTCAAGCTTGAATCCAATAGCGCTGAGGCTGAATTGCAATAATTACTCCTATTGGCAATCTCAAACCCTTCCTGCCACTAGGGCTCACAATCTTGATGGATATCTCTTTGCAACTTATTCTAGACCTTCTCAGTTTATGAATCGAGTCAGTTTTGATGGTGCTGTTGCTCAAATTGAGAATCCGGAGTATAAATTCTACATGCGTCAAGATTAATTCTTAATGATTTGGTTGTTCTCGTCGATCTCGGAACCAATGCTCGGTCATGTTGTTTGCTGTGAGACTTCAATAGAAATATAGTGTTCTTGAGCAACTCTTTGCTACACAATCTCGAGCTAGGGTCCTTCAACTCCGATTTCAACTTTAGACTACAAAGAAAGGCTCTCTCAACATCGATAAGTACATCTTAAAGATGAAAGGTATTGCTGACAATTTATCTGCAGCTGGTCAAATAATCAGAGATGAAGAATTAATTCTTTATATTCTTGGTGGAGTTGAAACTGAATATGAAGCCACAATTGTCAATTTGACCTCTCGCACCGACTTTCTTTCTCTTCAAGAAGTCCAATTTATGTTACAAAAAATTAAATGCTTCTGTCACTCTTGATTTACACAATCCAAGTACTCATTTTGCTGGTCCCTCAAGAAAATCTAGACATGGAAATTCCACTCAGCCATCTTCTTATGGAGGATCTCAAGGAATTTTTTCGTAGTCGTGGTGGTTGCAGCGGTCGAAACAATAACAACAAACCTATTTGTCAAGTGTGTGGCAAAACAGGACATACAACACTCAAATGTTACCATTCCTTGGATTTGGCGTTTCCAGGTGGTGAATTCAGCCGTTCTCAACCTTATGGCTCTGGCTCTTTCAGTGGTTATCAAGCCCACCTTGTTCCACTGACATGGTTCCTGATTCAACCTGGTACTTGGATAGTGGTGCTACAAACCATGTTACTGTAGATGCCTCCAACATTGCTGTTAAGGGTGACTACAAAGGCAAAGAGAAGGTGACTGTAGGTAATGGCTCTAAGCTTGATATTTCACAATTTGGTACTACTGTTTTGAATTCCTTACCTGGTTATGATGCTAAGTCTTTAGTTCTCAAAAACATTTTACATGTTCCTCAAATAACCAAAAGTCTATTTAGCATTTCTAAATTCACTAAAGACAACAATATTATTGTTGAATTCGATGAAATCAACATCTGGGTAAATTTTTATGTTTGCCGGTGGAGCTGTATCATGGAGAAGCAC
Organism: Artocarpus hirsutus; assembly: GCA_946598075.1. NCBI lineage: Eukaryota > Viridiplantae > Streptophyta > Magnoliopsida > Rosales > Moraceae > Artocarpus > Artocarpus hirsutus. The sequence goes on along the minus strand of CAMOHE010044456.1, from coordinate 18,751 downwards.
AAAGCAGACTCTAGCTGCTACTTCTACCACGGAGGGTAAGTTCATATATCGTTTTGAGGCTACTTTGCGTGGCGTATGGATGAAGAGTTTTATTTTTAGGCTTAGAATTGTGGATTTTTTTTTTAGCTATTGAGAATATATTACGATAATTCAGTTGCAGTTTTTATGATTAAAAACAAAAAAAAGTAATGATCGAAGCAAATATATCGACATTAAGTATTTAGCAATAAGAGAACATGTTAAAGGTAAAACAGTGGTCATTGAACATGTTAACACTAAATTGATAATACTTGATCCTTTGGCTAAAGGCATGCCACCCTTCAAGTTTAAGGATCATGTATATAGTATAAGACTTGGTTCCTTTGTGTAATTTTCATTATAAGAACGAGTTTATTTTCAATAAAACTCTATTTTAGTTGTGATTTTTTTTGTATTTGTTTTGTGTACACATTTATTTATATATTTTGAGAAATATTATTAAGTTTGGACCTAGAATAGACATAAGGATTATTCATTAAGTATTATAGAATGTAATACATTGTGATATATGAAAGATAATACTTGTTATTAAGAGGACATATCGTCATGATTCATGTATTTTGTTTCTTATAAAATTATATAATAGAATATATAAGCCAAGTGAGAGAATGTTGTAATTAAAATAATATAAGTGCCACATGCACTATATATATTGTATACATTTTGTAGTATACAGAAGTGCTTCCAGCACCTAGCATTAAGTGGCCCATATGTTAAGTCATTATCTTTCTACTGTTTTGGAGACACTTAGTGATGGATGTAGTACAAAACTGTGAAACGTTTTGGGTCCCTAGTTCATGGGAGAAAAGCAGCAGAGACACCAGTCGGATTGCACAGCAATGTCAATGGCTAGAGATATTTGATTTTGTATGCTATTGTTTATTGTATATCTAGATCAGATTAAGTCTGATATGGAATTTATAACCTTTTGGAAATATTGAGAATAACTAAAATACCGATTCAAATGTGGAGGTAAAAAATGGTAGCTCAACCACAAAGCTGGACGAATGTTAGTGTCATTGATTATTTGAAAGTCAAAACTCCCATATATAACTCTGCAATATCCTTCTCCATTCTTCTGAATTCGATACCGAGCGTAAAATACCAGCAATTGATTTTACAGCTAAAGAAAGGCCTTTGCACTTTTTAACAATTTTAGTCCCAATTTCTTTCAACTCCGAATGTGTGTATAACTCTGCATTATCAAAGACGTGTTTTGCAAATAATCGCAAGCAATCAACATTAGGTATTGTTTGTAACTCGTGAGTTTGATCATTTTCCATCTTTGATGCGGCAGTTTTATTCCTTGTTGTCATAATTATCTTACTTCCATGCTCTCCAAATTGAAAAGGGCTTTTTAAGAGGTCCCCAAAGGCTGTAATTTTCATTCCAAACACCATCATGAACAAAAAGGAATCTTTTTCCCATCAAGGCCTTCTTTAGTTCATCTTGAAGTTGATATAGGTCATCAACTTCGTTAAAGTATGACGATCCGAATTCTGTTTGGCCCAACCCAAAAAGCTTGCGGTGTGAAAATTGTAGTGAAAGAACAAATATGAGATTTTTCATAAGATCTGGTCTTGAACTGTTTAGTATATGTTTTGGGCTTACTAAGTTATATCATATATTATGGTTTTGTTTATACCTATACGTATGATATATTGCATAAGGTTTTGGTATTATCGACTTTTAGTTGCCTTAATTACCGCCATCTTGTAATCTTTTTCGAGTTTAGTGATTTTCTTCTCTTTTGTCTATTGGTTTTTCTCATATTGTGTTTTCACATAAATCTATGTGTGTTCTTATACTTTGTTTCTATCCCACCATTTTTGTAACAAACATCACATTTTCTGGACGTGATCATCTCCAAAATCATTCATGTTATTCTAAAAACATCAAAAGTCCGACGACACTCACCCACGCTTTTAAGTCAAAATGTTCTTGGACCCTGCTATCTCTATAAACAAGCTGGGCAAGAGTAGTTTTGCCGATACCATCCATGCCCACAACAGGAATCACCGATGTCCTACACCCAATAACATCATTCGACAACAATAACTTGACAATAGCCTCTTTGTCAGCTTCTCTTCCATAAACATCACATTCCTCTACCTATTTTGAACACATTCCCTCAAACCAAGCAAATCTTTTTGATCCAATACAAGCTTTAGCCTACAAAGAAAATCCTTTATATCGAACTTTACACCGTTTTTAAATTCACCAAACATTGTTGGGATGAAGTTAAGATTAAGAAACTTAGTTGCTTGCTTCTAGATTCACCTCCTTATACGTTGCATCTCAAAGCTTCAGGATTGACTTTGTCCATCACGTGGTCTGCTTCGTAAATAACTTCCTTGACGTCGTCAAGCCACTTCTTCACGTTTTGGTCCTTATGATTGTTTCTCTTCACCATCATTCAACAGCACATTAGCAGACAACAAAGTGATTTTCAGTTAAGAAAGAAGTTTGGCAATGAGTTTTTCTTTATTTACTTGAAAAAGTCAAGGACCCCCATAGAAGCCAGCCTATTAAACAAGACGTTAAGGAAACTAGAGAGAAGGGCTCCTCCCACCATTTCAGCCATTATGACTCTTCTTGAAATGGAACTTCAAAGAACACTTTTTTTTTTTTTGCCGGAAGAATTTCAAAGATAGTTAAAGGAACCTCTCCACAGTAAATGACCTCCTGTGGTAAAAAAGATAAAAAAGGGTCTAATTTGCATTTTAAAATGAGCATTTCTATTTAACTTCATTATGTTACTAATAAAATAATAAGATATGATTTAAAAAATATACTATATATTAAACTAAGACATAAAGTTTTATGAATAATGAGGTTATAATCTTATATAGATGAAAATGATTTGTTTTTAAACAATCTTATTTATCCCTATAAAATTATAATCTTATTACTCTTAAAACTTTAAAATCAGTCTAAAAATATATTATATATTAGATTAAATTTTACTATTTTGTTTATAGTGGGTGATAATAGATGGGATGAAGATGATTTTTTTTTCTATATCGCATTAGAAAATCCAAGTAAATTATTAATAGCGACTGTCTCTATTTTGTCTTTAGCAAAAAGTAGGCTAAAAAGTCATCCTCTTTTACTAATCTTTTCTTTATTTCCAATCTTTACGGGGAAAAGAAATAACAATATGCATATATTTTTTGGCAATTAAGGGAGCCTAATATCACGGAAAGGACACGAATACAATCGACTATGCAAATTAATGAAAATTTCTTGTATGAAAACTTTAAAACATTTAATTTTTAGTTGACACCCAATTATCCTTATCCTAAGCCAAAACACTTAGGCCATCAAATTCATTACAGAAAAAGCAGACTACCAAAAGAGAGAGCTAATATTTTCAAAAAAAAAAAAGATTTTCTTAAATAATAATTTTTTTCACGTTGCATTAATAAATAATTTTTTTGTCTTGCTGAAATAAATTATCATCAAATGCATCTTTATTTAAACATGTTTTTCTTGCAGGCCTATCAAATTTGATTTGCCTCAGTATACACACCCACAAATATATATTTTCCATAGAGAGTTGGGGTTTTGAATTCTACACTATCAAAAGTGGAATCGTTACTAAACTATACCTGAAATCGCTACTATTTTTTAAAATATGCTCTACTTTAATTTTTTTTTTACCAAATTAAATTTGCAAGAGAACTTTTACATTCATGTATTTCAAAACATTAAATATATTGAATACGTATGCCATTGGCGTGTTTTTAAGCAGTATGTTTCTAAAAAGAGAACGTCAACAACATAAAAGAAAATCATAATGTCATTTTGGAGTGTGAAAAAATTCTCCTTATTCTTTTTTAAAAATGACGGTTTTATTGTTTTGATTATTGTATAAATAGTTTGTTATATAAATGTTGCTTTTTAGAAGATTTTTTTTATTGTGATATTTAATTGAATTCAATAATATTATTGCCTATATAGAAAATGCACTTTTTTCTAAAGCACATCAAGTAATATACTTGGATTTTGAAGTTGGGTAATTTGGAAGAATGAGGATTTATTATTGTGAGCATTATTTTTTTCCCTTTTATTTTGGTGAAGAGGACAACACATAAACAGGCTCGATTTGGAACTGTAGATCATCAAAAAATCTGAAGACTTTTTTGCAGGGAAGAGATCGGTTTTACGGTTTAATTTTTTACTGTTTATTTTTTAATTTATTTTTTCTCTTAATAATTTCTATGCAATGACATATGGATTGTGTCGTCACAGAATTTGTATTCTTGAAGACGGACCCAATTAGCCTTTTTTTTTTTTAATTTTTAATAAGCGGGAATCTTTCTTAATACTAATTGAAGAACAAATAAAGTCAGATATTACCGCCTATTATTATATGAGAATGTGACCCCTAATCATTAATGGGATCCACTAATAAAGACGAATGAAATACAAGAATAAATTTTCAATTTTGAAAAGGGAACTTTTTAAAATTAGGGTTATTTTGTTCATACTTTTTAGGGAATTTAGTGTGAGTAGATGGCACCCGACTTTAAATCGACCAGAAGTTTTAAAAGTTAGGAGAATGGTTGTTATTGTGTTTTTTCTTACCTGCAACTTTGATTTGGCCTATTCTTCTCAGTCAACCTTGCCACTTTAGCCACATAAGAATCCGGCGAGATCTGCAAGCGTTTCTGGAGTACGAGGAGAGATGTTGGAGGCAGCTCAGCATCGGGCGGTTTATGGACAAGATGGCGATAGTAAGAACGACTCCGACGACTGTGCTTGCTCCTTGAGCGATTTTGACGAAGGCTCTTGCTCCTTTTGCGACTCAGATATAGGTTTTGGAGAAACGTTTTTCACAACATATAACGGAAACGTGGTAATGGTGTAGATCATGTATAACAAAAAATTTCTTAAAACTTTTGTAAAATGCTATAGATTATATTAATTTTGTGCGTGAATAAATATGTAAATACTTTGTTTACTGGTAGAGAGATGAAGATGAATCAGAATGAGGGTTGTAAAGGATGTTCTTTATCCATGTAACCAACGCCTTTTTCACTTAGTCCTTGGTACCGGATGGACGCATGTGTGGGTGCGGAAGAAATACATCTTCTAAAATTAGAAGAACTTTTCTTCTTTTTCTTTCTCTCTTTTGCACGCCTATGATTGTTTTTCTACAGAGTACTTTCAGACTCTTCAAGACTCATAAGTGTATATTCCTAAATGAATAAAGGAGGCCTCTTTTCATTGAAAACAATAGAACTAATCAATTTTAGAAAGTCTCTTTATTTTAATGTTAATATCAAATATTTAATTAAAATAAAAGTTACAAGTTTCCCATTTCAATATGTGATAGGCACCATACTCACAAATAACATATATGTGTGTGGCACCAATTTAGAGAAGAAAGAAGAGAAAATCTGCTTGTTATCTATTCTCATTTGTCTTCCTATTAAACTTTCCATATTTGAATTTAATTACTTTTATTTAAAATTAGAAATACTAAATATGAAAACTTTGTAAACAAGCTTTGAGGTGCACAAGAAGACTTTCCTTTTTGTGCTTATGCACCACACACAATAGGACCCTGCCATTGTATGCGCCACACACATAGTAGGACCCACTAGTGTGTGATTTCTAAAATTAATCATTTTATTTTTATTTATTAAACAACCTAATTATTTAATAAATATAAATTAATTCATAATTAATTTATTTTGAGCAATATTTAATTTAGAATTCTATAATTCTAAATTAATTATTCCACTTGTCCAAACAGTGTTTATAAGGATGGCGGGGGATTATTGTACCCATAATTTCAAGTTCCAATAAAGCCAATATATTATATCAATCAAACTCTTTAATTAATATTTTACTGTTTTTAATTTCAATGTAACTCCACTAAATACTTGGAATTGCATTGTTGAAATTACAGATATACAATTGCTCATTTCTTAAGTCGTCCATTTGATATAGTGAGTACATATAAGTCGATCTTCCATAAATAATTCACATTAGAGCTAGGTAAAATCCATTAACTTCTCTAATTACTTTTTTATCTTTGAGTGTCGTTGATTCTCTAATGAATAATAAATTTATGAACTTAATCATGAATTGAGTGCTCTTATTATTCAAGCCCCAAATTAATACCTAAGAGAATTATTTATCTGCTTTTTATTAGAGAAGGAATGGATTCCATCTTGTAATATTAACATTCCCGGCTACTTACTTCATCATGTCTCCAAGATACATAGAATAAGATTCGATCTTCAAATTCGTATAAATCCATAAATAGGAGTCTGCTAATAACTCAGGATTAAAATCATCTTATATATGACCATTGATTGATGTGATTAGAACTTGCTATATTTAACAAAAATTATTAGCTGTTCATAACTCATCATGACCTAGTCCTACATAATCTCATTATGGACAGTGCACATATTTAATGACTCACTTCATTAACGGTTCGGATAAGACTGTTCCATTCTTATTAGAATGACCTACACTAGTAACGTTCAGTTTAAGATTTCATATTTTAATTGAATAATTAATTTATTGTTACTGATCATTTTAATTATCATCTTTAAAAAATATCTTCTTATACCTAATGCTTATATATAATATTTAAAGTCACATAAATAATTATAAAATTTTCAAATATTTTTAAAATATTCAAAATACATACACGTAGATATAATGAATTACTTTACTTTATGTATATATATGTCTGTTACAAAACATTATATGTTTTATGGGTATTTATCCTAACATCGGGTGCAAGCTCCTGCACCTCACTTTGGTGAAGGCACCGGCACCTCAAAGACTCCGGCACCTGGCTCCTCGTGCAACTCTAGGGACACCGCCCACACCTATTGCAACTTCGGCACCTCCTCCTTGTGCAACTTCAACGATGGTGTTGGTGACGACAAATCTAAGATATGCTAATTTGTTAAATGGCCATTTAACTAATTTCAATAAACTTCTTCTATATTTTTAAAATACACTTTCATATAGGTTATTTTTTCACAAATGCCTACTTTTAGTAAAAATTTTTTTTTGATACATTCTATTAAAAATATTTTTGTATAGATAAGCAGGTTAAAATAAACTATGCCTAATTTCAGAGTCTTAGTGATTTGATTTAAGTTAGTGTGATTTAAATTAGGATTTGAGTTAGTAATTTGAATTGTTATCTGAATTGACGTTTGAATGTGCATTTAAGTTTTAATCTAAGTATGAAATAAAATTGAAATTTGTGTTTGGAGAGGTAGTAAAAATAGCTTTTGATTTATCAACAAATCTAATAAAATCTTAATGCTAATGATCCAAAAAAAGATGTAATATGGATCTTAATTTATTCTTCTCTTCACTAGGAATACAATGAAAAAAGAATCATCTCAATTGGATAACAAATGAAGAAGTTATAATTTTTTTTCTCAAATATAGGAAAGAGAATTTTAGTTTTTATTGTAACAGAGATATCCAAATATCAAAAGTTTAGAGAGAATTTTAGTTTTTACTGTAACAGAGATATCCGAATATCAAAAAGTTTAGGAAGAGTCAGAGCTCTGTAAACTTGACAAACAAGTATTTAAAGAATTTTTTATATTCAAATCTAAATTTGAATATAAAGAATCCAAAAAGTTCTCGAAACAAACGGGCTTGTGTTTCAACTTTGAAGTATTTTTTCTCCGCATTAAAATGATAATCAATATAAAGCAAAGATTAAATGTGGGTCTACATAAATTGACATAGCCGGCACTGGTAAATTCCCAGGCCATCTAACCTGTTGAATGAAATCCCAAGGTCTTTGTTCCTTGCCAATGTAGAAATTCAAATAAAATAAAAATAAATATTATGAACATTAAGAATGTTCTAAATTTCACAAACAGGTACTTTGTTCTGTAACTAAGTTCTGATATTTTTTTTAGTTGATCCACTGGTCTCTATTTCTAATCCAGTAGCCCAAGAACTAACAACTCAAACATTTTTTTCCACTAATATAGATATGAATTTGTACTACTAATATAGAAGTAAAATTTTATTAGTGGGCTGTATGTTTTATTGACAGATCATATTACTTAAAAAGTTAAACAAAACGCAAATTTAATAAAATCTAATAAATATTTGTAGTCTAGGATTCAAAAATACTTTTCTTTTCTAAATTTGTTGGGTTAATTATATAATTATATATTTTAGTTTTAGTTTTAACTATTTCTCAACATATCTCTTTGTTTTTTAAAAACTATAAAGATATTCTTTGCATTCAAAAAATTTATTTAAATTTTATCCCTATAAATAAAAAAATAAGACAAAACAACATATTACCTTTAAATAATTACAAAAAATGTCTTATAGATTTAAAAACATAAAAACTTTTCAAACAAAGCATCAAAATTTTAGAAAAGATCTTAACTTTTATGGTTTTTTTTAATATTAAAATATTTTTTAAAAAAATCTTCTCAAGAAAAAATATATATTTTAGAAATAAATTCGCTCTAATTAAATGTATTTTTGTTTTATCTCCTTATTCCTTTTTTGTCCAAAAAAGCCTACAAGCGATAAAATTAAAACAAGTTTTTAAAATTTAAAAGATACTTTTATAATTTCTTCAAACAAAAGATAAATTGAAAAATACTTAAAACTATTAGATATAATTATATAATTAATCCTATTTATTTTTTAAGCCTCCAAGAACTAAAATTTTACATTATATATATAAAACTAATTTTATAAAATGCAATCGAACAATATTTAGTGGCTCTAATTAAAATTACTACAGCATCTTCTCTTAAAAAATAAATTAAAAATTGATGAGAATCAAAAAATATAGTTCCCATAATGTTTTCAAGGGAGCTTTATTTGTTTTTTTAAGGTAGTAAGAATTTACTTGTATTCTTGATTGTTATCAAAATTTAAAAAAATGTTTAAAATAACGTTTAATACGAAAATCTTAATATAAAAATTTTACGTTGTAATAATTTTTTATTTTTTCTATAACAAAAAAAAATATTGCATTATTATCTATTAGTTGAACCGTACCAAACAAAAATATCATGCACCCCAAAAAGCCAATCGATTTTCTCTCGACTTTTTCATCCTCCACCAAAAAATATTCTCTAAATCCTTCTTGTATTGTCAATTGTCACCCCCACGCCCCACTTCTTGTTCTTCTTGCCAAACCCCAGCATTTGTCTGCTTTTGGGTACGAAAATGCTCTCTCTCAATTCACCATTTGAAAAAAAAAAAAAAAAAAAACTTCAAAATCCAATGCATTGCCATTTTGACCGCAAAACCTGCGCAAAAACCCATGATAACCCCATTCTTGCCCAAAGAGCAAGTCCACGTATGTCTTGTCGGCAAACTTCACTACTTTCACTTTCAGACAAATGGCAACAGAAATAAAAAATAAATAAATAAAAGTCAAAGACAATATACACACACACACACACACATATATATATATATGACACAGCTCCGTTCTCTGAAAAACGAAAGGTCACGCAACAATGCACTAATACATCCAAATCCTGAATCGACCCCACAAAACCCATTTGCTTGTTATTTACCTTTTCTTTTTTAGGTTGTTTCAGCTCCAAAAATCCTAAGAGCTTTTGCTTTGCTTCTAAGGTACTACAGAGAATTCAGAAAATGGCGTTCTTTCTCGGCTTTTTCCTCGGAATCACGGTGGGTCTGGCGGTGATCGTGGGCTTCGTGAAGTGCGAGAATCACCGCTCCAAACGCCGCTCGGGATTGGCGGCCACTATTGCCGCTTTTGCTCGGATGACCGTGGAAGATTCCAGAAAGATTTTGCCTTCCGAGTATTACCCTTCTTGGGTCTCCTTCACTCGGTGGCAGAAGTTGAGTCTCTCTCTCTCTTACAGTCACTTTCGCTTCAATCTCTCTCTTAAGATTTCATGTGGAATTAATATATGTTTTTTTTTATTGTTTATTTTTTATTTTCTTCAGTTAAAATGGCTGAATCAGCATCTTTCAAAGATCTGGCCCTATGTTAATGAGGTAAACTTTTTTCTGGGCATTTTTAGCTTTTTTTTCTTCTTTTTTTGTGGGGTTTATTCATACATATATATGTGCATATAATATCTATTTATATATATATATATATTATATTATATATTATATATTTTTTTGGTGGTTTTTACTAAATTTGTGGGTGTATAGGCAGCGTCTGAGCTGATAAAGACTAATGTTGAGCCGGTTCTTGAGCAATATAAACCTATTATATTGGCATCTCTCAAGTTTTCAAAGTTTACTCTTGGCACTGTGGCTCCACAATTTACAGGTAAGTTTAATTATGTTTCTCACAAATTGGGTTTCTTTTGTACTTTTTCCAAGGATATTGTATAGCTTTTTAAAAGGTTTCCCATTTATCTTTTGCCTTTATTATTTACTATTATTTTTTTTTTTTTTGCCTTTGGTGAATCTAAAGTTCAAACAGTTAGTGTATAAAAGGGGAGAATCTTGGATCATGTTATGGGTTTTAAAGTCAGTGTTAATGTTCCTTGAATGGATAATGAAGGAATAACTTTACTCGTTCCTCTTTAACAAGTTTTTGTTCTCATCAGTATTGGAATTCTGATGCGAGTCATTTTCTTTCTTAGGAGTCACTATTGTTGAAGATGGAGGAGACTGTGTTGTCATGGACTTGGAAATGAAGTGGGACGGAAACCCGAGCATCATACTAGATATTAGAACTTTACTTGGTGTTGGACTACCTGTTCAGGTATCTACAGCACATTGCATTGTTGTATCTGTTTAGTAAAAAGTCTGGTCTGATACTCTGATTGATACTTTCCTCTATTTCTTATTGTTGATGACTAAGATTAAGCCGGCACTTGTTCTCCGATGTTGTTTCTTGGAATTTTCGTGTTCATGGTGAAGTCTTGCTTTGTAAGTCAAACCAACGAGTACAAAGATCCACAGTAGATCACCTTGTTTGAGACTCTTTCCTTGTCTCAAAGTTTGCATTGGCTATACGCCTTTAATTTTAACGCTTAGGAGAACATAGAAACTAAAAATTAAAATCAAATTGGATATTTTCTCCTTGGATAGTATAGTATGAAAGTGCTGGACAAATTTCCACATTTTTTGAACGTCATTTATCCCAATTTTTTTTTTTTTGAGTTGAAGAAAAACTTAAGTTTTTACGAAAGAATTTTCTGCATTGTTCATCAGTATTATGCTAATTGGATGGCTCGCCAGGCAACAATTTCCTAAGTTTATCCAAGTATGTTTGTAGTGTAATTTCGTTTTCTTCTTCATTGACAGAACAGTTCATTTCATTTCCATGTAGGTGAAAAATATTGGATTCACTGGAGTTTTCAGGTTAATATTTAAGCCTCTGGTTGATGAGTTACCGTGCTTTGGAGCTGTTTGCTATTCTTTGAGAGAAAAGGTACGCATCTAAGATTTTGGTAGTGAAGTCGCAGCCAATTTGCATGCTGAGAAAGAAAGCTTGGTTTAGATAAACCTATAAGAGTATGTACGCCCAAAAACAGATTATGTACGCCCAAAAACAGATAGAGGTTATCCAAGTATGGTTGACATGTACCATTTATCTAATGCTTGGTAGTTTATTTCGATCTTTGTTGCATTGGTTGATGTAATAAAGCTAAAAAGTTTAATAGAGTGTTTGGGAAGTAAGTTGGAAATAAGAGTTAGAACTGAAAGTATTGTAGTATGTGAGGGTTTTACATTGTAGCATACTTTTGAATCACATTGTAGCATGTGAGAGCTTTATACAGTTTGAGTTGGAACT
>CAMOHE010044455.1:0-20008 GCA_946598075.1 Artocarpus hirsutus | reverse complement strand
AAAAGTCAATTGCTTCATTACCAAAATTAAACAAATCATCCCATAATTATGTTAATTATTCAAAATAAATTATCCTTATCACAAATTCAACCTTATCACAATTTTTGTGAAATTTCTGCTGACTGCTTGTCAGCTGTCATTGGCCTACTGATCTCCCACTTCGGCCTGCCGATCTCTGAAGTTCGGCCTACCGATGATATACCATCAGCTTGCCGTTCTGAGGAAATCATTTCGGCCTGTCGAACTGAATGGTCCGGCCTGCCGATCTGTCCTTAAATACAAAAATCATTCATAACATTAAATTATCAATAAAAATATAATTAAACATATAACATTAATGACATGAACATTTGAGCACATCAATTCCACGTGAGCGTCACCTGTCATATCACTTAAAATAAAATGGTTAGCACCATTATATTATATGTCATAACACTTATCATAAATATAACATTTAACGTCGTCATTATCATAACATAATCCGTTACATAAAATTAGGTGGGCGTTACAATTCTCCCCACCTTATAAGAGTTTCGTCCCCGAAACTCAAAATAGTTGCAAAAACTTAGATCTCATATCATCTTCGCGTTCCCATGTGACTTCTTCTACTTGGTGATTTCGCCATAGTACCTTGACCAATGAAATTTCTCTATTCCTCAAGGTCTTGGTTTTACAATCTAGTATCTCCACTGGCTTTTATTCATAACTCAAGTCTTCTCGTATCTCGATCACTTATGGCTCAATCACGTGCGTAGGATCTGGGACATATTTCTTGAGCATTGAGACGTGAAATACATCGTGCATAGCTGACATTTCAAATGGCATTCTTAGTTGATAAGCCACATTACCTATCCGCTTCACTATTTCATATGGCCCAATGAATCTTGGGCTCAACTTGCCCTTCTTTCCAAACCTCATAACTCCTTTCATCGGTGCAACTTTCAAAAATACTGATTCGCCAACGGTGAATTCTAAGGGTCTTCTTCTTTTGTCAACATAACTTTTCTGACTGCTTTGAGCGGTCTCTATTCTTCTCTAAATCAGCTTAATCATCTCGGAGGTTTCGTTAACAAAATCAGTCTTTTCATCATCGATGCTTTCTATTAACTTCTTCTCACTAGCTTCATGCCAACATATAGGCGACCTACATTTTCTCCCATACAGGGCTTCATAAGGTGCCATTTCAATCGTCGCCTGATAGCTGTTGTTGTAAGCAAACTCAGCTAACGGTAACATTTTACACCAGCTGGTCTTGAAGTCAAGAGTACAAGCCCGAAGCATATCTTGCAAGATTAAGTTTGCCCTCTCCATTTGGCCGTCCGTCTGAGGATAAAAAGCTGTACTGAAGTGCAACTTGGTTCCCATAGCAACCTGAACACTCTTCCAAAACTTGGAAGTGAACCTGCCATCACAGTCTGAAATGATAGACTTAGGAATCCCATGCAGTCGCACAATCTCCTTGACATAGAGTTTCGCTAACCGTTCCATAGAGTATGTGATCTTGATGGGAATGAAATGCGCCGTCTTTGTTAGTCGATCCACTACGACCCATATAGCGTCATAATCGTTCATAGTCCTGGGTAAACTGGTAATAAAATCCATCACGATATCCTCCCATTTCTATTTCGGTATCTGGATTGACTGTAAATCACCACCAGGTCTCTGGTGTTCAGCCTTAACTTACTGGCATGTCAAACATTTCTTCACATACCTGGCAACATCACGTTTCATTCCAAACCACCAGAAGTTATCCCTTAGATCATTATACATCTTTGTTGCACCTGGATGAATTGAGTAAGGAGTGTCATGCATTTCTGCCAATATCCTTTCCCTTAAATCATCAACATTAGGAACACATATGCGATCCTTAAGGTATAGAGTCCCGTTATTAGCAACACGAAACTCTTCACATTTTCCTTCTTTCTTTTCCTGCTTGATTCTCACGAGGCTTACATCTTCATCTTGCTTACTTCGAATTTCATCATACAGTGTTGGAGCAAGAGTGAGTGCTGATAACTGGCCTGTGATAAGCTCCAAACCAAAGTCCTGAATTTCCTTTCTCAAAGGTTGAGACATGGCTTGCACTGACATCAATGTAGCCGCTGACTTCCTACTTAAAGCGTCAGCCACTCGATTAGCTTTTCCAGGGTGATAAAGGATCTCACAGTCATAATCCTTCACCAACTCTAGCCATCTCCACTGTCTCATATTCAGATCCTTCTGAGTGAAGAAATACTTCAAACTTTGATGATCAGTGAAGATCTTGCATTGAACTCCATATAAGTAATGTCTCCATATTTTCAGTGCGAAAACAACTGCTGCTAACTCCAGATCATGAGTAGGATAGTTCTTTTCATAATCCTTCAGTTGTCTTGACGCGTAAGCGATCACTCTGTCATTCTGCATTAGAACAGCACCAAGGCCCATCTTAGAAGCATCGCTGTAAATTACAAATCCGTCGTCTCCTGTCCGGAATGGCCAAGACTGGAGCTGTCGTTAGCCTCTTCTTCAGTTCTTGGAAACTCTTCTCACACGCTTCTGTCCATTCATACTTCTTTCCTTTGCGTGTTAGATTCGTGAGTGGCACTGCTATCTTAGAGAAGTCTTCCACAAATCTCCGATAATAACCAGCTAGGGCCAAGAAACTTCTGATCTCACTAGCGTTGGTCGGTTGCTTCCAGTTGAGCGCAGCTTCTATCTTAGCAAGGTCTACCATGATTCCTTCCTTTGATATTACATGGCCCAAGAAAGACACTCTGTCGAGCCAAAACTCACACTTGGAGAACTTTGCATATAACTGGTGTCTCCTTAATGTCTCCAACACAATTCTTAGATGCTCCTCGTGTTCCTCCTGATTCTATGAATAAATAAGAATATCGTCGATAAACACAACAACGAATTTATCTAGGAAATCCTTGAATACTCGATTCATCAGATCCATAAAGGCTGCAGGCGCATTCGTTAGACCAAAAGGCATAACCACAAATTCGTAGTGACCATACCTCGATCTGAAAGCTGTCTTAGGAATGTCTCCTTCTTTAATCTTCAGCTGGTGATATCCCGACCTCAGGTCAATCTTCGAGAACACTGATGCACCCTTTAGCTGATCAAACAAGTCATCAATTCTAAGCAACGGGTACTTGTTCTTGATTGTCACCTTGTTCAGCTCTCTGTAGTCGATGCAGAGTCTCATAGTGCCATCCTTCTTCTTCACAAACAAAATTGGAGCTCCCCATGGTGAGTGACTAGGCCTGATGAAGCCTTTGTCAAGCAACTCCTTTAATTGCGTATGAAGCTCCTTTAACTCTGCTGGAGCCATTTTGTATGGTGCTTTCGAAATCGGGTCTATGCCTGGAGCGAGCTCGATCTCAAATTCGATTTCTCTATTGGGAGGTAGGCTTGACAATTCATCTAGAAATACATCTAAAAATTTACGTACTACTTCCACATCTTCTATCCTTGTCTTTTCTTCTTGGCTTTTATCTACAATATTCGCCATGTAACCCATGCATCCACTAGCTAGTAGCTTCCTTGCTTTCATAGCAGATAAGAATATACTGGGTTTCTTCCTGGACTCGCCCATATACACGAACTTCTATTCGCCTTCTGGTTGGAAGAGTACTTTTCGTTTCCGACAGTCAATGGAAGCATTGTACTTGGTTAGGAAGTCCATCCCAAGAATCATATCATAATCATACATGTCGATCACAATAAGGTCGACGAAAAGTTCCCTATTAGAAATCCATAGGGGTACTATACGCAAACAGTGCATAGATATCATCACTTCCCCAGAGGGTAGTGTCGTAGTGAATCCCTGTCTTATAGGCTCTAAGTGAACTCCTAACTTCTTAGCAAAAGATGAGATACAAAAGAATGTGTAGCATCCGTATCAAATAGAACATATGCATTAATAGATAGGCTCGTTATCTGACCTATGACCACGTTTGAGGCTTCAACAGCCACCTGTTCTTTCGTCATGGCATAGATGTGAGCATTCGTAGGTGGGGCTTCAAGTCTTCCTTGACTAATTAGTGGCCCTTCAAGGGAGGCTTGCATCTGGTGAAGCTGGGCTAGAGGAGCTCTCTGTGGGACTTGAACTTGGGCATTCATCTGTCTGGGGCAGTTCTTGGCAAAATGACCTTCTTGTCCACATATAAAACATCGGTTTGACCCCATACGACATTCTCCGGGATGATTCTTTCCACATTTAGCACATATTTAAAACTGCCTGTTGTTGTTGTACTGGCCACCATTAAACCTCTTATTACTTTGGCCCTGATGGTTCTGAGGGTAGCTCTTCCTTTTGTTGTTATTTTTCCAATGCTGGTTGTTGTTGTTGTTCCGATGAGGAGGGTGATTATGGTTTTGGGAGCTTGCATAATTTGCCTGCTGACCTAACTGAGGCTGGTTTCTTCTCAGCGTTGACAGGTGGAATTCTGCACGTTGAGCTCTTAAGACAACCTGTTCCTAGTTTTTGGGAGGACTTGCACCATCGACAATAGCAGCAATCTCCGGCCTGAGGACCCTGATCAACCTTCGAACCCTTTCACTTTCGTCGCTAACCATCCCTGGGCATAGGCGAGTTAGTTGATCAAACTTGGCTACCACTTCTGTAACTGACATATCTCCCTAGCGCAGATTCTCAAACTCATCATAGTGCTTCCTCGTAATATTCATGTGGAAGAACTTCGTGTTGAACTCATGAACAAAATTAGCCCATGACATTTCTTCAACGTTCCTGCTCTGTTCAATGCCATCCCACCAAATCCAGGCCTCCATGGTAAGGCAGTACGATGCACAAAGTACCTTCTCGTTGTCTGTGAAGGCCATGAGTCTTAGAGTGGCTTCAATAGTCTTTAACCATCCTTGTGCGACCAATGGATCCTTAGAACCCTCGAAGTCCACTAGCTTGACCCTCTTCCATCTTACTAGCAAAGGTTCCTGATATACCGCTCTAGGTTCAGCAGTAGGAGCATGGACTTCATTGACTTGTGGCTGGGGAGGAAGAGGAGGCACATCATTGCCTCGTTGTTCGCCATTGCGGCCATTAAGCCTTAGTTCAGCAATTTCTCTTCTTTGTTCCTCTAGGTGTCTTTGCAGCTTATCAATCATTGTCATCAGCCTTTCGTTAGTCTGGGTGCGGGTTTGCATCCTTCTGGGGCCGTCCATAGTTGATTTCCTAAAAGACTTAGGAATTTAGGAACAGTCTTCTAACTTTTGAGACAGGTTTCACTACTAAGGCGTTAATCATAAACATCTAAATCTTAGACTTATCATTTTACTTGCATCTTATCGTTAATCATTAAAACATACTTACTTGGAGGACTTGGACTAACGTGTGGCGATATGAATTGCAAATGGAAATCCGCTTTGATACCAAAGCCTGTAACGCCCCCTTATCAGACGTCACAGATGTCGTTACATTCATTCTTTAAAACATTAATTGAAGCAAAACTATTATAAATTATAACACACATTTGAAATCATAGTTTGGAAAAGCATACCCAGGATCCGTACATACATTTTTTTTTTTTTACAATTCACAAGAAATTATAATTACTTAATTATAATAATTTGCTTTTCCATAAACATTCTATAAATAGTTTGCTAATATCATTGAAAATTAAATTAACCTTTAAAAGCAATAATAAAACTCTTTGAACACAGTTCGGCAGGCTGAACTTTGGATTTCGATAGGCCGTCTGAGGCTTTATAGAAATAAAATTTTGAGAACAGTAAGTTCGACAGTCCGACCAGTAATGGTCGGCAGGCCAAACTAAATTTTTTTTTTTATTTTAAACAAGTTTTAAAATTTCAAATGCGGAAGAAATTTTATAAAATAATAAAAATACATTAACCAAAAATTCTTAATAGTTTTAAGACATATCCTTAAAATTCAAAAATCATAAGCATATTCGGAATCGAAAATCAAACTCATTTCATTTAATATATCTTTCCTTGGTGTTCTTCCATTTGCAAACCATCTTCATTAGCTCACATGGCTGTCAGTGTCCTCCGCCTACTCCAAAACTTTCTTACTCTTATCTACAACATGATATAAAACTTTAATAACCTAATGCTTAGTAAGTACATTGTAATTCTCACAACTTAAAAACATTTCATGAACATCATCAACTTCATCATTATCTTCATCATAATGGTGCACTAGGCACATTTTCATAGGAACATATCTTTCATTACATCAACCATATTAAAACTTACTCGTTTTATCTTAAATTTCTATATATTGCTCTCAAAATTTCATTTTGCAAAGCCTCGGGCAGCCTGTCGATGATTGATCTTCAGCTTGCCGAAATCTAAAGTTCCACCTGTCGAACTGTGTTTGAAGAATTTTATTAATGTCTTCAAAGGTTAATTTAATTTTCAATGATATTAGCAAACTATTTACAGGATGCTTATGGAAAAGCGAATTGTTATAATTAAGTAATTTATAAATTTCTCGTGAATTGTAAAAAAAAAATGTATGTATGGATCCTGGGTATGCTTTTCCAAACTATAATATCAAATACATGTTATAATTTATAATAGTTTTCCTTCAATTAATGGTTAAATGAATGAATATAACGACATCTGTGATGTCCGTAAAAGGAGGCGTTACATTTGTAATCTAAGTTACTTCATGGTTAAGAGTGGACCCATTGTATTCTAATGGAAATCAAGTTAGTCGGACAACATGTTATAGTAATCTATTATTGGATGAAGGATATGTGATAATAAGAACCATGATGTTAATATTTGTAGGACTAAAGAATTGGGATGGTGTTGAAATATTATGATAAAAAGAGAGTAATTTCAATGCAATGATACGAAAGTAGAAAGAAATAAGGAACCTATAAGACAGGGATTCACTAGGACAGCACCCTCTGGGAAATAATGATGTCTACGCATTAATTGAGTACAGTTCCTTTATAGATTATCGAAAGAGAACTCTTTGTCGATCGCATTGTAATCAACGTGTATGACTATGATATGGTTCTTGGGATGAATTTCCTAAGGAAGTATAATGTTTTATTGAATGTGAAGATGAAAGATGATTCTTCATCCAAAAAGTGAAGAAAGGTTCATATTCGTGGGAGAGTCAAGAAGAAGCCAAATATGTTTTTGTTAGCCGTGGAGGCAAAAAAAAAAAAAAAGAGAAAAAGAAAAGCTGTTAGCAAGTGGCTGTATGAGTTATTTAGCAAACATCAGAGATAAAAGTCAAGAAGAAAGACAAAGATTGAAGATGTTTCAGAGGTTCAAAAATTTCCAAATGTCTTGTCAAGCTTAGCTCTAGATAGAGAAATGAAATTTTAAGATCGAGCTTGCTCCTGGTACATATTTGATTTCCAAGGCACCATATAGAATGGCTCTGCACAAACTATAGAGAGCTGAACAACATGATGATCAAGAACAAGTACCCATTGCTCAAACTGATGATTTGTTCGCATAATTTAAAGGTATGTCTGTATACTTGAAGATAGATTTACAGTCAGGATGTCATCAGCAGAGGATAATAGAAGACAGTTTTAAGACAGCCCTTTAGATCGAGATATGGTAATGAATTTGTAGTTATACCTTTGGTTTAACAAATGCATCAATAGCCTTTATGGACCTAATGAATCAGATATTTAAGGCTGATCTTGATGAATTTGTTATAGTGTTTATCGATGATATTTTGGTGTATTTGAAGAGTCGGGAAGAGCATGCTGAGCACCTGAGGATTGTGCTAGAGACCTTGAAGAGACATTAGTTATATGCAAAGTTCTCTAAGTGTGAGGTTTGGCTCAATCGTGTGTCTTTCTTAGGGCATGTTGTATCAAAGGATGGAATAATGGTGGATCCTGCTAAGGTTGAGGCTGTTCTTAACTGGAAGCAACCTAAGAATGCAAGTGAGATAAGAAGCTTCTTGGGATTAGCTGGTTATGATCGAAAGTTTGTGGAGGATTTCTCTAAGATAGCATTGCCTCTCACGAATCTAACTCGCAAAGGGAAGAAGTTTGAATGGAATGATGAGTGTGAAAAGAGCTTCCAAGAATTAAAGAAAAGGCTGACTACAACTCCAGTTTTGACTATTCTGAAAGGATGTGAAGGATTTGTCATTTATAGTGATGCTTCTAGAATAGGCCTAGGTCCAATGTTGATGCAGAATGATAAGGTGATTACTTACGCCTTGAGACGACTAAAGGATTACGAGAAGAATTACCCTACTCATGACCTTGAGTTGGCATCCGTAGTTTTTGCATTGAAGATTTGGAGACATTAAATTGTACGGAGTTCAATGTAAGATCTACACTGACCATCAAAGTTTAAAGTACTTTTTCACTCAAAAGGATCTGAACATGAGGCAGTGGAGATGGTTAGAACTAGTGAAAGATTATGATTGTGAAATCTTGTACCATCTAGGAAAGGCAAATTGGGTGGCTGATGCTCTGAGTAGGAAGACTTTTGGAACACTAATGTCATTGCAAGCGATGTCCCAGCCTTTAAGGAAAGAAATTCTAGACTTCGGTTTGGAACTTATATCGAGACAACTTTCAGCATTGACTCTTGCTCCATCATTATCTGATGAGATTCAAGGCAAACAAGATAAAGATGCAAGTCTAGCAAGGATCAAATGGGAAATCAAGGAAGGAGATGTGAGGAGTTTCGAGTTGCTGATGATGGAACTCTATTATATATTATATATTATATACTATATATACATATTACGTTAACTATTAAAAGAAGTTTACTTATATTCTTAAAACAAAAAAAAAAAAAAAGAATCACTGCATTGGCTTGAAACGGAAAAGGAAAAGAAAAGAAAAAAAAAGAAAAAGAAAGAAAAAAAAGAAAAGGAAAAAAAAAGGAAAATTGAATTAGATTAGGATTAGGGTTTTCTGTACTTATCTAATCCCTTCTCTCTTATAAACCTATAAATACACCTCTAAGCTACCAAAGTCTTTATTCTTTAAATTTCTAGCAAAAGAAAATTCTCTCTCAAAAATTTTCTTAAACACTTTCTCATTCTTCTCCACATTTTCTTCCATTCTCTCCCTTATTTTTCTACAAACGGTTGAATGAAATATTGGTTTTTCACTTAGATAATTCAAGAGAATTAAGAAGAATCGTTTTGGAGGTAAGAAACTCATTCTAGATTATTGTTGAAATTTTGTTTCCTTGTAATCCGACCCTTATAACTTTGTCTACGAATTTCCATTTGTTTTGAAATTTTAGTATGATGTTTATGTATGTGTTATGTGATATTCCTCAAAGTTTCACTTTATTTGGAATTTTTCATGCTGAGATATTAAATTTTCATTCTCTGCCACTCATGACTAAACTGTTTCTGATTGGTATTTTGCACAAAAGTATAGTCCATGTTTAAGGACCAAACGACCTTTGATTTGAACAAAATTTTACAGAGATATTCATGCATATGTTAATTTTTCATCTAGAAAATTTTGTGGCTATTTGATGAATATTTTATGAGTTCTTGAATTTTCTTTAAGATAGGTTTCTATGGCTATCTATTCAGTGAATTCGGTACTTCTTGTTTATGTGACCTATTTATATGGCTAAACAAATTTATTTGCCAATGAGACTTTTTGTGATACTATATATATATATGTTATTAGGTTGTCTTAAAAATTTTAGGGTTAAAGTAATTTTATTTTAATTATTGAATTTTTGATGCCTTAAGTCTTCTTTTCATACAAATACCTGACAGCTGTCATGTTTTAGTAATTTTTGATTCTGTGTTGCATTGTTTATATTTTTCCAAATACTAGACATCTTAAGCTTTCGTTTGGCTTTTGAATCACTTGAATCAGAGTTCTCATTAAATAGTTATGATTTTTTGAAGTTGACCTTAAAAGTTGTACAGTTTTAAACAGACCCAAAATTTAGATTGAATTTTGAGGAATTTTTCTTCATGCAAATTATTGTCAAAATATGTGTATAATATATCAAATTATTTGTTTTTGAGTCTAATTTCTAATGCCACTAGTTTTGACTGATTTGGAGTTAAGAACAAATTATTATAAATTTTTAAGTGAATAAAGGTCATTCTGCCTACTTTCGGGAATTATGCCCTAGGTTCATAAATTGTAATTTTGTGCTTCTTGATATCATTACGTGATAAGGTGATGTTTAATAATAGTATGAGATGTTTATATATTGCTAATAGTATTGCTAGTGACTTATGGTCAATATGAATGTTTGACATAATCACTCCAAAAGGCGAGCACATCGAGAACCGTAGTAACGTCACCAAAGTTAAGGTTTAGTAAGCAAGCAAGACAAGTAAGTACATTCTTACCTGCAACATGATAAAAGTTTACAAAAAAGTTTCGAGAATATGTTTTATAATAATTTTTAAAGTTTGTTTTTACATGTTGTTTTCTCATGAAAACTCTTGTTGCAACAAGAAAGTTTAACGAATGTTTCAATGATGAGGTATGTTAAAAGTATATATATATATATGTATCACTTAATTAAAGTGTTGCACACCCTATGTTATGTTTATGTTTATAATGTCCCAAAGGTTGGACTTGTCATGTTTGGTTTAGGATTAGCTACCCCTCTTCTCTCATGACGGCGCACCTATGATAATGATGTTTATAGTGCAACACTTGGGCCCCAAAGATAAAATGAATGAAGTTTTTATATGGATAATGATGATGAAAGATATGTTCTATATAAAACTATGCCAAGTGCACTATTATGTTAATGATGATTATGATTATGATGTTTCATAAAGATGTTCATAAAATGCTTTATGTTGTTAGATAGGAAAGTGTACTTACTAAGCTTTTGCTTACTTAGTTTATAGTCATGTTGCAGATAAACGTAAGAGGACCATGGAATAGGTGGAGGGCGAGGACAGGCGTCTGGGCTATGAACGATGGATCGGAATCGGAAGAACGCTAAGAAAGAATATTTTCTTTTACTATGTTTTTATTTCTTTGAATACTTAAATTTTTGCACTATTACGTAAAAAGACTTGTTTTACATTTATTTTCATTTTTCAAAAGTTCAGTCTATCGAACTATTTAAACAGATTTTAAAGTTTGTTTTGAAATTTTATTTGAATTATGGTTTTGTTAATTTGGCATTGATAAACTATGAAAAAAAAGATTTGAAATATTTGGAATATTTTTAAAAAAAAATTGTATGCATGGATCCCGGGATATGTTTATCAAATTGTGTTTAAATTTAAATAGTTTATCTTATAAATAATGATAAGAATGATGAAAGTAATGATTATTGTGACGTCCATAAGGGGACGTTACAGGGATATCAACAGTTGAAGATTAAAGAATCAGACATCCTAAAAGCAACCTTTAGATCGAGGTATGGTCACTGTGAATATGTGGTTATGTTTTTCGGTCTAATGAATGCACCTGTAGCCTTCATGCACCTAATGAATCGAGTATTCAAGGATTTCCATGATAAATTTGTCGTTGTGTTTATCAACGATATCCTTATTTATTTGAAGAATTAGGAAGAACACACTAAGCATCTGAGAATTATGCTGGAGACATTAAGGAGACACAACTTGTATGCAAAATTCTCCAAGTGTGAGTTTTGGCTCGACATAGTGTCTTTCCTAGGGCATGTAGTATTAAAGGAAGGGATAATCATAGATCCTGCTAAAGTAGAGGCTATTCTCAACTAAAAACAACTGATGAATGCAAGTAAGATAAGGAGCTTCTTGGGCCTAGCCGGTTATTACCGAAGATTCGTGGAAGAATTCTCCAAGATAGCAGTGCCACTCACAAATCTAACCTGTAAAGGAAAGAAGTTTAAATGGACAGATGCATCTAAGAAGAGTTTCCAAGAACTGAAGAAAAGGTTATCTATAGCTCTAGTATTGGCCAATCCTGAAGGAAGCGACAGATTTGTACTTTACAATGATCCTTCTAAGATGGGCCTTGGTGCTATTCTGATGTAGAATGACAAAGTGATCGCTTATATTGTAACACCCGTAAAATTTTCATGTAAAAATTATGTCATTTTAGTAACGATGTTAAGTAATCATTTTATGATATGTGTTATGATATATGGTGCTAACCATTTTATTTAAGTGTTATGACAAGTAACAGTCACGTGGAATTGATGTGCTCAAGTGTTCATGTTATTAATGTTATATCTTTAATCCTAATTTTTATGATAATTTAATGTTTTGGATGATTTTTGTATGTTAGGACAGATCGGCAGGCCGGACCATTTAGTTCGGTAGGCCGAAATGACCCCCTCGGAACGGTAGGCCGATGATATATCATCGGCAAGCCAGACTTCAAGAATCGGCAGGCCGAAGAGAGACATCGATAGGCCGATGACAGCTAACGAGCAGTCAGCAGAAATTCTACAAAATTTGTGATAAGGTTGATTATGTGATTGGATGATTTATTTTGAATAATTGACATATTTTTGGAATGATTTCTTTAATTTTGGTAAAGAAGCAATTGACTTTTGATTGATTTGAATTAATTGATAAGTTTTTCCATTTTTAAAGAGGCAAAATATGGTAATTGTTACAAAATTGATGACCTTACCTTATTGCTTCCCATTCTCTATGCAAATTAGCCCAATAATAGTTAGAAAATTTCCAAAATATCTCCCTTTTTTTTTTTTTACACCATTTTCATTTTTACATAAAACGCTCTCACTCTCACTCTCTCTCTCTCGTTTTCTCTCTCTCATTCTCTCTTTTCTCATCACGTTTCTCTCCTTCTTCTTCCTCTCAATTTTCCCCTGCTATTATTTGTAAGAATACTGAAATTTCATTGGTTGAATTCGAAGGAGTTTTTAGAAGAAATCGTTTTGAGGTAAGCACACATTTTTTGGTATTTTCTAAAATTGTATCTCTCCTTAGTCCGACTGCAATATCTCCAGCTAGGAATGTCATTTTGCTCTGAAGTTTTTATATGTTGTTCATGTATGTATTATGTGTTAATCCTCAAAATTTCACCTCAATTGGATTTTTCTATGAAAAGTTATGAATTTTCTTCTCTCTGTTATACACAGTAAATTATTGCTGATCGGTTGTGTTGCACATATGTATGGGTGTTGTTCTTAATGCAAATGAATGTTGTTGTGCACGAAATTTGGTAAATATGTTCATGTATATGTTAAATTATGGACTGGAAAGTTTGGTAATGATTTGATAATATTTTATGTGTTATGAAATTTTTATGGATGTTAGGTATCTTGACTGTTTTAATGGTAAATGGTTGAACTTTTATTGTGTGACATTTTTTTGTATGAATTAAATGATTTTATTTGGTGATGAGAATTTTTGTACTACTGTAATTATATGTTAATATGATGTCATATGAATTTTGAGGTTTAAATACATTTATTTTAATTGTTCAAGAATAATTATTGCATTGAATTCATTGACTGAATTGTTTATAGTTTTTTTATCTATGAATTCAAACACCCGTTTTGGATTGTACGAAATTTATTTTAAGGTAATTTTGGGTTATGATGAAGTTCTTAGTGTTCATTGCATGCAGGATTTTTATGGATTTATTTTGGGAAGTAAATAATTTATTATGTGAATGTTTGTAAGGAATGCTCACTGAATTGTTTTGCTGGCAGATTCTGTATTGTATGATATGTGATTTATTTAAATTATTAAATGAAATTTTTATGACTAAAGAAAAATCATAGTGATAGATTTATGTGTTATCTTTATTCCTGCCAAATTTGGTACTCAAATTATATGTGAATGTAAAGTTATTAATTTTTAAATTTATGAAGGTTAGAAATATAAGTGTTGTTTTAATGTTTTATGGTTAATGAAAAATGTAGTATGAGTTGTCATGTTTCAAGAGATGAATGTATGTATGATGCTATATGAAATGGATGTTAAGTTGTGGTAATTAATTCATTAAAAAAAATAAATGTTAATTGCCATTTTATGAATGTATGACATGAACACAATATGAAGTGAGCACATCGAGACCGCGTCGTCGTCACCTACAAGATAAGGTTAAGTAAGCTTTAAGAGGTAAGTACATTCTCACCTGCAACATGATGAATTTTATGAAAAGTATGAGTATTATGAAAAGTTTGAAATCTATGTTCATGATGGTTTATGATAATTTTTCATGATGAGTTTTCATGAAGTATTATTATGAAGTTTTTGAAGGCATGAAAGTTTATGCATGTTTTGATGATAACGTTTTTCAAAGCATGAAAGTATAAGTATGTATATATGTATCACCTAAATAAGTGTTGGACACCCAATGATATGTTATGTTATGTTATGATAAGTTATGATGTCATGTTTGGTTTGGGATTAGCTACCCCTCTCCTCTCATGACGGCGTGTCTATGATGATAATGTTTATGGTGCAACACTTGGGCCCTTAAGATAAAATGAATAATTTTTTAATATGGACAATGTAAAGAAAGATGTGTTCTCTATGAAAATGTGCGTAGAGCACTATTATGATGATGATGATGATGTTCATGAAATGTTTTAAGTTATGAGATTTACAAATGTACTTACTAAGCATTTGCTTAATTAAGTTTACATCATGTTGCAGATAAGGGTAAGGGAACCATGGATTAGGAGGAGGACCAAGACGGGCATGTGAGCTAAGCAAGATGAATTGCAAACGGAAGACGCCAAGAAAGAAAGAATTTTTTTTTTTTAAATTTTGAAACTATGTTTATTTTTATGTTTTTATCTCTGAGTTTGTTTATTGTTTCCACACCTTGAAGTTTTGGAACTTGTTTCAAAAATTAATTTACAATTTTTTTAAAAAAAGTTCAGCTTGCTGATCATTACTGGTTGGGCTGCCGAACTTATTGCTTTCAAAAATTTCATTTTTGCAAAGCCTCGGGCGGCCTGTCGATGAATGACCTTCAGCCTGCTAGTAGAGTTCGGCTTGACAAAATCTAAAGTTCGGCCTACCAAATTGTGTTTGAAGAATTTTATCAATGTCTTCAAAGGTTAATTTAATTTTCAATGATATTAGCAAACTTTTTACAGGATGTTTATGGAAAAGCGAATTGTTATAATTAAGTAATTTATAATTTCTCGTGAATTGTAAAAAAAAAAATGTATGTACGGATCCTGGGTATGCTTTTCCAAACTATGATTTCAAATACATGTTATAATTTATAATAGTTTTGCTTCAATTAATGGTTAAATGAATGAATGTAACGACATCTGTGACATCCGTAAAAGGGGGTGTTACAAGCTTTGGTATCAGAGCGGATTTCCCTTTGCAATTCATATCGCCACACGTCAGTCCAAGTCCTCCAAGTAAGTATGTTTTAATGATTAATGATGTGATGCAAGTGAGATGATAAGAATAAGGTTTAGATGATTGATGATTAATGCTTTAGTAGTGAAACCTGTCTCATAAGTTAGAAGACTGTTCCTAAAATTCCTAACTCTTTTAGGAAACTAACTATGGACGGCCCTAGAAGAAGGCAAATCCATACCCATACCAATGAAAGATTGATGAAAATGATTGATGAGTTGTAAAGACAGCTAGAGGAACAAAGAAGAGAAATTGTTGAATTAAGGGCCAATGGTCGAACAATGAACGACGAGGCAATGATGCACCTCCTCCTCGTCCTCCCCAGCCACAAGTTAATGAAGTACCAGCTCCTACTGCTGAGCCAAGAGCAGTCTACCAAGAACCCTTGCTAGTCAGATGGAAGAAGGTTAAACCAGTGGACTTTGAAGGTTCCAAAGATCCACTTGTCGCACAAGGATGGTTAAAGACAATTGAGGCCACTCTAAGACTCATGGGCTTTACTGATAATGTGCATCTACTGCCTTACTATGGAGGCCCGTATTTGGTGGGACGGTATCGAATAGAGCAGGAACGTCGAAGAGATGTCATGGGCTAATTTTGTTCACGAGTTTAATACAAAGTTCTTCCACATGAACATTACTAGGAAGCATTATGACGAGTTTGAGAATCTACGCCTGGGAGATATGACGGTTACAGATGTGGTAGCCAAGTTTGACCAACTAGCTCGCCTATGCCCAGGGATGGTTAGCAACGAAAGTGAAAGGGTCTGAAGATTGATCAGGTTCCTTAGGCCGAAGATTGCTGCTAGTCCACCTAGAAGCCAGGAGCAAGTTGTTTTGAGGGCCCAACGTGTAGAATTCCACTTGTCAAAGCTAAGAAGGAAACAGCCTCAGCCAAGTCAGCAGGCAAACTATGCAAGCTCCCAGAACTAGAACCGTCCTCCATACCGGAACAATAGCAACAACCACAACAACCAAAACTGGAGGCACAACAATAAGAGGATGGGCAACTCTCAGAACCATCAGGGCCAAGGTAATAAGAGGTTTAATGGCGGCCAGTACAACAACAACAGGTAGTATCAAACATGTGCTAAATGTGGAAAGAATCATCCTGGAGAATGTCGTATGGGGTCTAATCAGTGTTTTATCTATGGACAAGAAGGTCATTTTGCCAAAAATTGCCCCAGACAGATGAATGCCCAAGCTCAAGCTCCACAGAGAGTTCCTCAAGCCCAGCTTCATCAGATGCAAGCCTCCCTTGAAGGGCCATTAATTAGTCAAGGAAGACTTAAAGCCCCACCTATGAATGCTCGCATTTATGCCATGATCAAAGAACCGGTGGCTGCTGAAGCATCAAATGTAGTCATAGGTCAGATAACGAGCCTATTTACTAATGCTTATGTTCTCTTTGATACGGGTGCCACTCATTCTTTTGTATCCTCATCTTTTGCTAAGAACTTAGGGCTTTGTTTAGAGCCTATGAGACAGGGATTCACTATAACACTACCCTCCAGGGAAGTGATGATATCTACGCACTGTTTGTATACTATTCCCCTATGGATTTCTGATAGGAAACTCTTCGTCAACCTTATTGTGATCAACATGTATGATTACGATATGATTCTCGGGATGGATTTTCTACGCAAGTATAATGCTTCCATTGAATGCTACAAACAAAAAGTGATTTTTCAACCAGAAGGTGAACAGAAGTTCGTGTATGTGGACGAGTCTAGGAAGAAACCCAACATGTTCTTATCTGCCATGAAAGCAAGGAAGTTGTTAGTTAGTGGCTGCATGGGTTACTTGGCGAATATTTTAGATAAAAGCCAAGAAGAAAAGATAAGGATAGAAGATGTGGAAGTAGTACGAGAATTTCCAGATGTGTTTCCAGATGATCTGTCAAGCCTACCTCTCGATAGAGAAATCGTATTCAAGATCGAGCTCGCTCTAAGCACAGACCCGATTTCAAAGGCACCTTACAGCATAGCCCCAGCAGAGTTAAAGGAACTTTATACACAATTAAAGGAGCTACTTGACAAAGGCTTCATCAGGCCGAGTCATTCACCATGGGGAGCTCCAGTCTTGTTTGTGAAGAAAAAGGATGGCACTATGAGACTTTGCATCGATTATAGAGAGCTGAACAAGTGACAATCAAGAACAAGCACCCATTGCCTCAAATTGATGACTTGTTTGATCAACTAAAGGGTGCATCTGTGTTCTCGAAGATTGACCTGAGGTCGGGATATCACCAGTTGAAGATTAAAGAAGGAGACATCCCAAAGACTGCCTTTAGATCGAGGTATGGTCACTATGAATTTGTGGTTATGCCTTTCGGTCTAACGAATGTGCATGTAGCCTTTATGGATCTGATGAATCAGGTATTTAAGGATTTTCTCGATAAATTCGTTGTTGTGTTTATCGACGATATTCTTATTTATTCAAAGAGCCAGGAGGAACAAGAGAAACATTTGAAAATTGTGCTGGAAACATTAAGGAGATACCAGTTATATGCAAAATTCTCCAAGTGCGAGTTTTGGCTTGATAGAGTGTCTTTCTCGGGCCATGTAATATCAAAGGAAGGAATCATGGTAGACCCTGCTAAAGTAGAGGCTGTTCTTAGTTGGAAACAACCGACCAACGCAAGTGAGATCAGAAGTTTCTTGGGCCTAGCCAGTTATTATCAGAGATTTATGGAAGACTTCTCTAAGATAGCAGCGCCACTCACAAATCTAACTTGCAAGGGAAAGAAGTATGAATGGACAAAAGCGTGCGAGAATAATTTCCAAGAATTGAAGAAGAGGCTAACGACAGCTCCAGTCTTGGCCATTTCGGAAGGAAACGATAGATTTGTGATCTACAGTGATGCTTCTAAGATGGGCCTCAGTGTAGTTTTAATGCAGAATGATAGATGATTGCCTATGTGTCGAGACAATTAAAAGATTATGAGAAGAACTATCCTACTCATGACCTTGAGTTGGCAGTAGTCGTTTTCGCTCTGAAAATATAGAGACATTAGTTATATGGAGTTCAATGCAAGATCTTCACCGATCATCAAAGTTTGAAGTACTTCTTCACTCAGAGGGATCTGAACATGAGACAGCGGAGATGGCTAGAGCTGGTGAAGGATTATGATTGTGAAATCCTTTATCACCCTGGAAAAGCTAATCGAGTGGCTGATGCTTTAAGTAGGAAGACAGCGGCTACATTGATGTTAATGCAAGCAATGTCTCAACCTTTAAGGAAGGAAATTCTAGACTTCGGTTTGGAACTTGTCATAAGCTAGTTATCAGCACTCATTCTTGCTCCAACTCTGCATGATGAGATTCGAAGTAAGCAAGATGTGTAACGCCCGCCTAATTTGATGTAACGGATAATGTTAGGTTAATGACGACGTTAATGTTATATTAATGATGATGTTAAATGTTATACTCATGATAAGTGCTATGATATATGATAAATGGTGCTAACCATTTTTTCTATTCTAAGTGTTATGACAGGTGACGCTCGTGTGGAATTGATGTGCTCAAATGTTCATGTCATTTATGTAATGTGTTTAATTATATTTTATTGTTAATTAAATGTTATGAATGATTTTTTTGAGTGTTAAGGCAGTTCGGCAGGCCGGACAATTCAGTTCGGCAGGCCGAAATGATGTCCTTAGAACGGCAAGCCGATGGTATATCATCGGTAGGCCGGACTTCTGAGATCGGCAGGCCGAACTTCTGAGATCGGCAGGCCGATGACAGCTGACAAGTAGTCAGCAGAAATTCTACAAAATTGTGATAAGATGGAATTTAATTATGGACGTTTTATTCTGATTAAATATCATACTTATGGGATGATTTCTTTAATTTTGGAAATAAAACATTTGACTTTTCATTTATTTGAATTAATGGATAAATTTTTCCCGTTTTACAAAGTCGATATATGGCAACTCGATCCGTTCTTGGAAGTTCTGACTTTTTCCCCATAATCTCCTCTTTCCTACACGATTTTTGCCTCCCAATTAATCAGAAAAATTCTGATTTATTTCAAAGAATGAGAGTTTCATTTTTTTTATTTCTTTCCCTCACTCGATTTTCTCTCTATCACAAACTCTCTCTCTCTAAATTCTCTCTCTCGATTTTTCTCTCTCTCTTTCTCTCTTCTTATCATATTTCTCTTATTCATCCTCTCAAAATTTTCCCTGCTATTATTTGTTAAAATATTCAAATTTCTTTGGAGAAAAATCAAGGAGCTTGAAGAAGAAATTATTCTAAGGTATGAGTTAAATTTTTACGTATTTCTGAAATTTTTCTTCTCTTCAAATTGACTGCCATATCTTCATCTATGAATTATATTTTTCTCTGAATTTTTTAGTATGATAAATATACATGTGTTATGTGATTTTTCCCCCAAGTCTCACGTTATTTTGAATTTTATATAAAAAGTTATGAATTTTCTATTCTCCACCACTCACTGTAAATAATTGCTGACTGTTTTTATGCACATATGTATGGGTGTTGTTTTTGATGCAAGTGAATGTTTTATTGCACAAAATTTGATAGATATGTTTATATATATGTTAAATTATAGACTGGAAATTTTGGTGATAATATGATATATATATATTAAGAGTTATAGAAATTTTATGAATGCTAGGTATTTAATTTGTTATTGCAGTGAATTTGTTAAATTATTATTGTGTAAAGTTTTTATATGACTACATAATTTATTTGGAGATGAGAAATTTCATGCTACTGTA
>CAMOHE010044454.1:0-57175 GCA_946598075.1 Artocarpus hirsutus | reverse complement strand
TTGTACACCCCCCCCCCCCCCCCCCCCCCCCCCCCCCGGCCGGGCCCACACCCCAAAACAGTAATGTCCAGCAGAGATGAAATAAATCAGCATCTATACAAAACTCCGAATCGTTAAAATTGAATGGAATCTTTAATTTTTGGAAAAACCTGCAAACCAAAAAACACAGTTAATTGTTTCAAATTTCAATATCTGGTTATAAATAAAAGTGGAAAAAAGTCTAGTACTAAGGAAGAAAGGGAAAAACGGAAAGGGATATCTAGCAATTAGATACTTGGACTTGTGAATAAACCTTCTTTGAAAAATATTCAAGACGAGCATCGTCAATATCTGTTACAAAATCTGCCCCAAATCGCTGGTAAATCTGTAAGGTCAAAAGATGACAAAACGATTTAACTCATCAATGAAAGTTCCCTCCATAAGTGATGACAAATCTAAAATAAGACGTTAATGTGAAATCACTGAGGCACCATGAAAGTTACCGATTTTTCTTGCCCCATGTATTACTATCTTGACATTTTCTAAAATGCAAAATTCTGCTAAGGTACCTATCTTCAAATACACTACTTTTATTATATGCGTAAGATGAGAGAGCAACAAAAAATGCTCATATTACAACTTCAACTGTGCATACAGAAAACTCAAAATAGTTTGTTTAATTCTGTTGAGCATAGTGATACCAACTGGTAATTGGAGAGGAGTTTAAAGAGATCGAATGAGAGAGAGAGAGAGAGAGAGAGAGAGAAATATAGGGAGTTTTATTGATAAGAAAAAGGAAATACAAGGATAGACCAGCAAACACTCCGCAGAGATTAGCTCCACAGTACAATTCACTGATTCCCCCAAGCCCCCTCCCCCCAATTTATTCCAGCTATGAAATTAACCAACTTTCCCATCTAAAAGCTTAACAAATAACTAACTAGCAGACTTCAACCCAAAGGCGTGACCCTCTCCAGTCAAAGGACTACCCTGCCCCTGCCATTTACGCCTTGCATAAGTCCACTTGACGAGAGGCTTATCACATTTTGCAAATTAAGCACCAAAGCAAGTTCAAAGAAAGCAATGCAGAGATGAGAAAGAATCTTAAAAAGATGTGTGCATAGAGTTGCAAGTCAGATATGCTTACCTGGTGCACCTGAAGAAGCATCTTGGGAAGGACCCCTTTATACACTTCACCTTCACATACAGCATAACAATTGTCACAAACTTTGCAAACTGCATAAATAACTCATAATAAAGAACACAATGAAAAACACTATCTGAAATTGATTATAGCTATAGATTTAATTTAAAAACATTATTTCCCTGATTTTTCAAATCTACCTTATGGTAGAAACAGTCATAAAAAAAAGTAAAAAAACAAAGAAAAACGAACATATACCTTTCCTTGGTAATTAACACACTGGTGATTGAAAAGTGCATTCATATCTGCAACAATAAAAAATAGAGCTCAACATGATGGTCAAGTTGGAATTTACATTAAATAAAAAGATATAACAAACTCACATACAAAAATACACGATACACACGAACAGAAGATAGAGTTGTTTAGTGTCTTGAACATTTTTCATTCAAGGAGCACCATGAATGGAGGTTACTTTACCTGGATTTAAATAAGAAGATAGCAATATCGTTTGCCTGTAAAATCTTGCATGTCCATCCAGGAACCTACACATGCGAAATATTGTATCCTTTTTTTTAATTGCTCTCTTTTTTCAATAACGTTTTCGTGTCTTGTAAACAAAAATAATAAAAAAGAAATCTTATGCAACTTTCTCAAAACAAATATAAAATGCATATGAAGTTGTTCTTTTCAGAAGCAATATGTAATTTTCATAAAATGTTTACGGCTAGATTTTTGTGGCCTAGGTTGTGAAAAAAAGCAGGTGTCCTAAGGGATCAACTAAGTGGATACAATAGGACTGTTTGTTTTTGTTCTCAGAATTTTTAAAAATATTTTCGCACGTTTTCCGAGACACAAATTTTAAAAACACTCTTAACACAATTCCCAAAAATTTCTCATTTTTCAAAACAAAAACATTTTCACCCATTTTAAAAAAATACCAAACAGCCCCATAAAGTCTTCAAAGTACCATAGATTACAAATACTTTATTATACAAATCTAATGTTGTTCTACATGGAACCCTATTGGTTTCAGGTCAAGTAAAATGACAGCAACAATGTGGAAGTATATTGTTTTGGTTGGAGAGGAATGGTCAGGTTAGTGAGAAGTAACAAGGTCTAATTTCTTTATGGCAAAGGTCTAAATCATGGTTTCTCTTCGGGGGTCCACCACTAAGTGTTTTAACATCTGAAATCGAAAAAATATTATGTATCAATGTTGTTTTACTTTTCTATGAAGATATTTTTATTTATGCTCTTTTCTTTATTTTTCATTTGAAGATTTCTATTTCCCAAGGAAAAAATATTAAAAAAGAAAAGATCACAAACACCGTCTATAAACTACAAGTGAAATTCTTGTTCTTTTTCTGTCCGTTGTTTGATTTTTGTAATTATTCTTTTTTCAATAAGACTAATGTTTTGCACAAAATAGAAAAATGAAATACATACAAAGAAGTTTCAAATGGAAGGAGGGACTTAGAAAACTTTACTTAGAACATACCAATGTCTAATGCGCATAACATTAATTCCATTCTGCTTTGATGGTATGAGGTTCAGATGCTTAGCAACGTTCAGCAAGTGCACCCAATTCTGAATTTTTTATCATCAAGGGAAAAAAAAAACTTTTGAGCCATAAATAAATAACACTGATGTATCACAATATGCTTAAGGTAACATAATTGGCAGTCTATAAAACACCTGCATTGCTATCACCTCTGCTTGATCAATAATTAGACCTGATTTAAACCAACCATTAACTAAAAGGAAAACGTAAATGCAAAAAGTTATATGCTGTAAAGGAATAATCCCCAAACCCATCTGAATTGACTAGACAAATACCTCCATGGACGAAAGATAGTCGATATCTTTTTCCTTGTCTCTATCAGTCTGCCCAATTTTCTGGCGAGAACAAAGGCCATTATCAGTTCCAAATTCATTACAGCACATAAAAATGTCCAATCAAATAGCATCTGGAGTTAGCCCTGGTATAATGGACTGACACCAACACTAATAGTTTACCATATCAACAAGATTAAGTTTCCCTGCAGGAACCAGAATTTTTTTAAAAACAAAAAAAATAATAATAATAAACAGCCTTTTATTAATTTCTTTTAATAAGAAACAAAAGTAAAACAAAAATTACAAAGAAAAAGAGCATACACTAAGCACAGAAAGTTACTAGGACCCAACAACAATTTTCCACTTGAAAATAATTAAAGAAAATGGAAATCCCTTAAAAGCAGTCTGTTAAATTCTATAAAGAAGCAGAAAACCTCTCTTTCTCAAAACGATCATTTAAACCTCTCTTTCTATCCTCAGAGATTCTGGAATGACTTTCCACCCAAATCATCCCAAAATTTTAAGTTTTTCTACATAACTTCATATTTCATTGTTAAGTACATGCATGAAATGGAGTGTTAGAATATACAAATATTATTGGCGCAGTTCCTAATAGCTTAAGCTCTTGGAAGTCTTAATAAACTAATAGAAAGCATTTGTATTATGAACTTTTTTTTTCATTTTTGAAAAGCTGAAATTATTTAGCATCACAACCAAATGCAAGTTTGCAGAAGCAAGTTAAAAAATGTAAAGAAAATAAGCGTTATCACTAAAGACGATTATATGCATGATAACGGTTTTGCATAAAAATCTAACGAGAAGATCTTACAAAAAGTCAAGATCATTGAACTGAAAAAATAACTTACTGTAGTCAAACCAAGAGTAGAAGCAACTATAATGTCCAAGGAATAAAAGTCACCGTACAGCTTTATGCTCCACCTACAGAAATAAAAGAATAAAACGTCATTGGATTGAAAATGAGTTGGAAACCAATGCTTTCTATAATCCTCCTCAAGTACACACTGCAAATAGCAGTTGATGTAATTTACTGCAAATAGCAGTTGATGTAATTTTTACACTCGTAAGTATGCAAGAGAGAAAGAGAGACAAACTCAATATCTTCGTGGAATGAGAAACTGAAAATTTAAATGACTTAACCAAAACACAGTAGGCGGTAACATTTAACACAGAGAAATTAACACAAGCAAAAGTGCCAATTACTACAGTCCTTAAAATTTCATGGTACCCAGGCTTGCCAAACTAATTATTGACAGAATGTTTAAAAAAACATGCTAAAACCGCAAATAAATGAACCTCTCAACTGGAAAAGTAAGTCCCACATGGATAACTATTTAGTTACTTTTTGTTCGAGGCGCACTTGGTAAAGCTAGAATAGATGCCAAAATAAAAGCAATATGTAAATTTCACAAGTCATCAGTTGCAAGTCATCAGTTGCATGTGGGACAACAATGGAAAAGATTTACCTGGTGAACTTTATGCCAACAACAAAGTGATCGTTGTTATTCCCACCAAAAAGTGACTCAAGGTCGGAAGGTTTTGAAGATTTTTTAGATTTTTTGCTTCCAGATGCTTCTTTTCCCTCCCCATCGTCTTTAATGCTTTCAGTTCCAAACTCCTTGTAAAACCGATCCAAGTGTTCTATATTAGCCTGACAAAAGAAACAAATAACATTTGAATTCACACTAATTGATAACATTTGGCAAATAACATAATTTTTTCTTTATAAGAAACTGTCAAATTTATTGAGAAAAAAAGGGGGTACAAGGAAGGGGGAACAGGGACAAGGAGTCCCCAACCAAAAGAAAAAACAACAAAAGCCAAAACAAAGAATTAACAAGAAACGAAAGTAAAATCAAGACCTAACACTCATTGTACCAAAAATTCCCAACCCCTCAATAAATCTGAAAAAGAAAATATACTAAAGCCTTTCACTTGAGAGATCCATAAGGCAACCAAAAATGTTATTCTGTCCCACACTTCACCAAAATCACCCTCAAGACTATCAAATATTCTGTTGTTCCGTTTTAGCCACAGGGCCCATGTCACCATTAAACAGCTACATTCCAAAGCTTCTTGCTCGAGCTATTTCTTCCCATTGAAACGTTCGCGTTAAACAGGTAATTCACCCCTGCAGGGACAACCCACAAGATTCCAAAAGCTCTCAGCAACCAGTACCAGATCCTCAAAGAAAAGGGGCAATGAAAAAACAGATGATCTGTAGCTTCACCATCACGTTTACATAGCACACACTAACCAGGAGAAGCATAAAGAAAAGGCTCATGAGTATTAAGCTTGTTAGAAACCAGAAGCCAATTAAACACCTGAACTTTAGGGGGAACCAGAGCTTCCAAATGAATCTACAGAAGTTAAAGAGGGGGGGCGGTTAAAAAATGATTTGCATGAGAACAGCCCTGAACTATCCAACTCCCACACCCAAAGATCAGGCACAGAATCACTCAGCTTAAATCCCTCCAAGCAACCCAAGAGTTCCAGAAACTCTACCAGTTCTCTCTCACTAGGATCTCTATGGAAATGAAAATTCCAGTTGACACCTATTACCTCATCTAGATTGTGAAAGAACCAGATAGCTGCATTCTTTAGGGACGACAGTCTGTAAATACTTGGAAATCTAAAGGAGAAACACGTGCCACCCACCCACACGTCTTCCCAAATCCTCACTCTCGATCCCTCCCCTACCTTTAACTTAACATGGGCCAAAAACTCCATTTGAACAGCTTGAATTGCTTTCGACGGGCTTCTATAAGTTCCTCTACCCACGTCTCTCACCATCCAACCACTGAAAGTCATCCCATATTTACCTTCGATCATGCAATGCCATAGGGAATTTCCTACTCTAGCAAACCTCCAGATCCATTTCGACAATAGAGCCTTGTTCCGAAGGACCAAATTTCCAATCCCTAGATCTTCTTTTTCTTTTGGCTTAAAAAACCTTTTCCCAAGCGACTAATGCTCATGTGATCCTTCCTCATGGCCTTCCCACAAAAAAATCTCTGATCAACTTTTCAATAGCTTTTGCAACTACAACAGGAATTTTAAAGATGGACAAGAAATAGATTGGCATAGCCAACAGTACCGATTTAATTAAAGTTAACCTTCCTCCTTGAGACAAAAAGCCCCGTTTCCAACCATACAGCCTCCTAGCAAGTTTAGAAAAAACTGGCTCCCAAAACGAAACTCTCATCAGATTGCCACCAAGCGGAAGCCCAGGCCAGCTCCCCACCGAGCACCCCACAACACCCGCCAATCTCTCTACCTCCTCCTCATTAATGTTGATGCCCAAGATAACACTTTTTTCCACATTAATTCTAAGCCCAAAAACAAGACAGTAAATGTCAAGAAGAACCATCAAAGATTGAATATTGTCTTCGCCGTTATCCATAAAGAAAAGGGTGTCATCCGCAAATTGTAAATGAGAGATGATCAAGTCTCCATCTCTACCCATGGCTTGCAAAGTATCACAGTTAGCCGCTTTGGGAACAAGTCTACCAAGCGCATCTGCAACAAGAGTAAATAAGAAGGGGGATAACGGGTCTCCCTGCCTAAGACCTTTAGTGCTCTTAAATTTCCCCCTTGGTCTTCCATTAATCATTACCAAAAAAGACACCGAAGACAAGCAACCCATCATCCTCCTCCTCCATCTCCAAATCCTTTTTTTTTTTTGGGTAATACATAATCCAAAAAATCCCATTCAACATGATCATATGCCTTCTCAAAATCAATTTTGAAGACAATGACTTGCTTTCCCCCTCCCCAATATTCTTCGACAGCTGCATTAGCCACAAGGACCACATCTAGGATTTGACGGTCGGCAACAAAGGCACCTTGAGTTTCCGAAATGGTACTCCCCATAAGAAATATGAAAATCAGTCATGATAATTAAAATAATTTCATTTAACTTTCAATTTATGCTCTAAAAAATACGAGGTTCAAAGGAAAATTAGAATATTATAGGCTTATGGCAAGGCTGATGTACAAATCTAATCCAACTTTCAAGTGAACTTCTCCCATGCAATAGACAAATGTGTAGAAAATACAAATTTACGTAAGTGTAGAAAAATACGAAAATTCTGTAATGAAAACACAGAGCAAGCTGGAAGTATGTGCACATAATAAAAATATATTGCCACCTCAAAGAATTTAACTCATTGTATACGATTCAAATAAAAAAACAGATTACCTTGTGAGCTGAAGGGGTCAATTGTATAAGCCTCTTAATGACATGAAGAGCAATGCTTGCAAGCGGCAACATGATCAAAACCTAGCAAACACAATGAACTTTTTCTTTTCACCATGTACGAAGAACCATAAAACACATCTACTCACATTATTTGACTACAAGTCTTTCTTAGTATTTACCATACCAACAATTCTGAAAATTAAACTAGATAGAAGTGCAAAATTATTCTTTTTGCATCATATAATATCATACCAGCCCAGCCACTAACAAGCATATTCAAGCAAGCAATCAACAATACCTTAGGGCGAGGAAACCCCTGATCACAGAGAATATCATAATCAGGTATTTCATCCTTAGCATTCTCTTGATGCTCGGCCACTTTTGCATCATTTCTTATCACGAGGTCTCTAGTTCTGAAAATATGATTCAGCTGCATGCATAAATGCTCTCCAAATTATTCCAGGGGACAAAACCGAAATTCTGACACATATTAACACTAGTATCTTTAAGCGAAAGAATATGGGAAAGCACTCACAGCATGCATTATGTATGCATCCCTGATACTGAAGCCTTCTTCCAAGCCTCTGAGGTAAAAAGGTTTCTATTTCCAGTGCAATATATCTCGATAGCTGTTGCCTAGGAAAAATGCGTAAAAATAAAAATTTCTTTATGCATGGGCACGAGAGAAATGGAAAAGAAGTAGCTAGGTAAAAATCTCAAGATTTATCAATCAGAATTAATCCAACCTTTCAAGTCATTTAGTACATATGACGTTTTTGTGGCAAGTAAGAGAAATGATAAATAAAACAAAACTAAGTAAAATGCCACCTCAGGAGGAAAATTTTTCGATTCCTGTGGGTTAAAAGGGAGTCAATAGTCCCAAGTTTCTCTAGTAAATATCTGAATGCATCCCACCTTTCTAATGAAAGATGAAACCTCGTGGCAATGCTTCCTTGTAGAACCTAAGGTTTGCACCTATAACTTTTATTCGCCTTAACTATTTTCCTTACTTTCCCTGTTGAAGTTTGTAAGCTTTTTTTATATATAAGACAAAAAGGAAGCTGTTTCCTCTTGATTTGACATTTTTTTAAAATAATATTGATCCATTTGAAAAGTAAAAGAGAGAAACTAGGAACAAAAAAATGCAAAACTTTAAAAATTAACTTTTGAAGGACAGAGCTAGTAAGGCTCCATATTAGGGGATAGGAAAACAAATAATGAGCAGACTTACGTAGGGTGAAGAAAGATCTCTGTTTACAAGAATGAAAATCATTTCCGCCAGAGGCCTTGTACATACCCAACTAGTGTTGGTATAATTTAGGCTTCATATCGTAACCCTCATTGACTTCAACATCCTAAAAGAAACAATAAAGACATAACTCAAATAACTGCATATACAATTCAACAGCAATGACCTTACAAAAAGCATGAAAGGGTAAAAAAAAAGAATATTGAATATGTGAGCAAATGGAAGAACACCATCTTTTACCCATATACGTTTATTTTTCAAGAAATGACGATTTTATTGAAAAGGGGGAAAAAAGAAGTAGCTGTAAAAGCCTAATAAGATGATCGTGGTAAAGACATACAAGAGCTTGTGAAGCATCAAATTGACATGCAATAAATACAATCTATTACTAACAGCCTGACTTAAAGAGTGCAAATTATTTTGCCAGATATTACAGCATATTCATAAAATTTTAAGAAGAAAAAAATATGGTAAATGTACCTTCAAGAAACACTCTACTGTGCCAACCCACCTGCAATTCGACACCCCAATAGCAGGAACCTTCCAATCATATTTCCACTTCTTTGTTGAAAGATCATCAACATCCTTTTGGATAAAATGTGTGTCAAGTGTATATTAAAGGAACTGCATAAGGAAAAAATGGCACAAATATTTTGTAAGTATATAATGTTTTGAGG
This sequence comes from Artocarpus hirsutus, assembly GCA_946598075.1. Taxonomy (NCBI): domain Eukaryota; kingdom Viridiplantae; phylum Streptophyta; class Magnoliopsida; order Rosales; family Moraceae; genus Artocarpus; species Artocarpus hirsutus. The sequence continues at coordinate 48,068 of CAMOHE010044454.1, read as the reverse complement.
TTAAATTAGGTATAGAGATATAAATCTCACATGAAATTCAAAATCAGAAATGCAAAAGAAAGCCATATCCGTCATAAAGAGAGTTGTAATGCAAGGGTAATCACTCTAAGAAGCTTAATGTGGTGTGGAAAAAATATATATATGAGACACTAGGTATAAGAGAAACTGAGAAACCCAAGCAATAAGTAATGTAAACAAACCCTTCACTAATAGATGCCTCGACAGCAGATTCATCATTCATCATCAGTTCCAGAGTAGTGTTCCTCATCTGAGCCAGAGCATTCATTCCCATACGCAGTTTCAGTATCTTTACTTTTTTTCCTCAGTGCCAGAAATCCACTTTCCTTTCAGTTTGTCACCCATCAGAGATTCCTCATCACTTCCTAGGAATAAAGTACATAAGATTTGGAAGATGCTAGAAGAGAACAACTAAATATTGAGCAGAATATCGCACAAACTAGCAAAATAATCTAGGGTTACTCATATGCAATCCTGTCACCAAAATAACATAATAAAAATGAAAGAGGCCATTAGAGCACAATCCATTGATTGAGCAGAGAAAGCAAAACCACAAAAGAATACGCATCATCAGGAGATTCCATCATGAAGATCTTTATTACTACATCAATGTGTTACCTTCCATGTCGTCATTCACCTTTTCAGGCAAACAAGACGATTCATAACCATATGCTCATCTTCTTCTGTGTCACTTTTACCTTCTTCTTGCCTTTGTCTATTAAAAGAAGCAAATAATAAGACAACATGTTAATGAAAGTGTTGGCACAAGCCCGTAAAGGAATTAGTTGTTGATTCAACCTCCCAACAAAAAAAAAAAAAAAACACCAGTGCAACACCAAATTCATTTCGTGTTTGGAAGAAGAGTGACTCATTCAGTAAGCAGCAGTAAGTATGCTCATCCAAATAGAACCATATGATGTGCCCAAGCAAGCCAAACTAAAAACTTTTTTATTACGCAACATAGTGGCAAGTAGCAACTCGAAAGCCATCAATTCGCACAGCCTTAAATGGTATTAAGCTTTCAATAGCGATAACAGCAAAGTTCTCTCAATTACATAAATCAAAATACTATGATGTCCTCCAATTGAAAAAAATATAAAAAGCTTCCTCTAAAAGTCCAATACCTCTGCTTATTTGCATCATCAACTGATTTACTAGAAGAGCGCAGCATATTTAACAACTTGCCATATGTTGATGGCTCCTTGTAGACTATTTCTTCTACAGGAGACAAATTTCCATTTACTTCCTCAGATAATTCTCCTGCACCCCAAAACGCATCAAAACTTCAAAATTCGCATACAAATCTTTCTAGCTTCAAATCAATGTACGGGAATTAAAACCAAAAATAAAGATTATATCATCACAATATAAATGTGATCAACAAATCCAATCTTCAAAATAAAACAAAAAATACGAAGCATAGTAAACAACTTAACAAAAACATGCCTAAGGAACTAGGTAATGGGCCGCGCGCAATCCTTTCTTCTTCTTCCACACGGCCATTTTTCTTGCTAAACCTACTCAATTCAAACTTGCCGGGATGTTTCTTCAGTCTCTTAAATCCTGCTTTTAGAAGAAAAACAATCCAATAACAAAATAATAACAAAGAGCATAAAATTATATTTCTGTTTTCACTTTTCTTCATACAATGAAATTTACCCCTTTTGTTCCTGAACTGCTTCCCCATAAAAAGCTACTCAACACAACTTGTTCTATTAATCCTCGTTTTTAGTCTGCAAGGGTAGATATATCAGGATTCAGAAAAATTGGGTTTATGATTTTAGCCCTCAAAAAATTTCACTCCTTTTTTTTCCTCTTCTGCAACTTTGCAGCAGAGTAACACTACTTCCCCCTCGTTGATCTTTTTTCTATTCGGCAAAGGATAAAAAAAAAAAAAAAAAAAAGAAAGAAAACAAAAGGAAAAGCTCAACCCAGAAACGAAAAAGTACATGTTCTTTCAATTGATCAATTCATTATAGAGAGAGAAGAAAGTCAATTGAATCTTCACGAATTGAAACCAAAAAATGTCGAAAGGAAAAACTACCGTTGACAGAATACACTTCCCTGCGAGGAAAACAGAAAAACTATGACGCTGAAACCGATTTGGTTCGCTTGATTTGATTGTGTTGAGATTGAATTTCTTCCTTCGCCGGTTGTGTCTTGTATTTCTCTCAAGCGTTCGGTGTTCTGTCAAAAACCATTCAGGTTTTTTCGCACGGAATTTAGAACAAACAAGAACTAAATAATAGTTTTTTAATTAAAAAAAGGTAAATTTACTGAATCACGGATCGCGCGATCCAAGAACTATTTATCAGATCCTACGGCTAACAAAAAGGCTGACTTGCTGGGAGAAAAAAGCTATACGTAATTTTTACACTACCCCGTGTTTTGTTTAAATATCATACGTACCTTGGTTAATTAAAACTAATTACATCACCACCTTCGAAGTTTAAAAAAAAGTTAAATATTTGTTTGTTGACAACCAATATTAACCAAATTTTGACCGTTAAATTTTTTAAACCCGAAAAATACCCCTATTGCAATGTGTGTTGCTAGAAATAACGTGTAATTGACTTTAATACATTTTTAAACATAGAAAAAAATCTCATCTCTTTTTCCTTCAAAAGTCCCTTTTTTTTAATAGTAAGTAATCACTAATCACACAAACCAATATCACAAATTACAAATATAAAATTCCAATAACAAATTAATAAGGTGTTTGGAAGTATTAGTTAGAGTCAATTTTGATTGAAAATATTGTAACATGTGAGAGTTTTACATTATAACACACTTTTTCTTGATACTATGACTCGTGAGAATATTACATTATAGCAACTAAAAATTCTGATTCTAACTTATATTATCAAACACCGCATACATGAACTACTTTATAATTAAACCAAACTAATTTCATAACTATTTATTTTAGACCATTCAAATTATACAAACTAATTTCACAAAAAAAAAATTACGTCAACAAACTAATTTGAACAAAATCAAACAAATCACCCAAATCAATTTTCAACAACAAATGACAGTTTCAATGCAAAATCAAGTAACGCAGCAACAAAAGCCTACTTTACATCAAAAAAAACAAAAGGAAAAAAGAAACCGTGATTTTTCATGAGAACAAAATTAACAACTTGAAAAAGCCATATCCAATACAATGCGAGTCGAGCCAAACGACAAAAGCTTTTAATGGTAAGTATAAAGATTTTCTATTCCAAAACATTTTTTTGAAAGGACAAAATAAAATTTTCATCAACAAACTAATTTGAACAGTGGCGCGGAAGAGGTGATGTGAGCTTTGTTGGAAGAGAATATGTAGTAAAATTTAAAAATTTTTAAATCAAAGTTATTTCGTCCAAGTAATAAGTTCGACATGTTGAGTATATAAATTAATAAAAAATTCTACGTACCTCTTCAGTAGACCGAAATTTGTAGTACCTGCAACTAGAGAAGAACGTTCTAAAAGAGCCTCAACCATCTGGTCTTCCTTATTATTCTCTTTCTATGATCGGAATACAGGTAGTCGCACGTCATACAGGTTTTCCACTAATGACATCTCATTCAACCACTTGAGAAAATCAAGAGCTAAGGTTCCATATATTAAACAATAGCCCTTTGGGAGTTTCAGAGTTTCTTTCAATAGAATACTCTCTTAATACTTCTCAAATGATCTAAAGAACAATGAAAAATAGCTCCATTTATATAGTTGTCAAATTTATGGTTAATTTCAAGCAGATTGGGCTTTAAAATTCGAGTCTGGATCAACTTTTGATTAAAAATATGTCAAAAACAAGTATCAAGATTATCGCAAGGTTGGCATCCAAACTCGTACACCGACTTGTCAAACTATAGGTATTGACCAGCCGAACTCAGCAATAAGCCTATTGACCAAGCAATAATAAGAAAATCTCATAATATCTTATTTTACATGGGAATCTTAAACAAAGCCTCAGTTTCAATTCAAAAAACCCAATAAAGAAGTTATCTAATTAAAATAATCATATACAAATAATCTTATATCAAATAAAATATTATCCTGCTAATTCAACATATTTATCTTGAATTAATTTACAAAGTTAATTTAAACAACAAACCAGCATGAATTATTAAATCCAGTTTATCAAATTTCAATCAATCTAATAATTAATATAAGTCACCAATATGTAAAAAAAAACATGCCGTATTATTACAGGAATTATTATAAGCTAGCAAAGGGAATCTGATAAACATATATAGATTAAGCTTCTATAATTATAAAGTAACGTATCCCATATGCATATATTCTATGATTGCCAACTCGAACGCTATTTCACTAAAAGCTTAGAGTTTCACTCTCAAATTATATAGAATTATGAAGCTCCAATAAGTTAATTGTCTATGACATATTATAATATGTAACATTTTCATAGAATATTCATAATTGACTTAAGGATAAATTCCGCTTTACCTCCCCAATTTTTTTTATCTAATGTTCTATTATCTCACCATTAGAAAACTTAATATCCATAAATAGTATACCATTTGGTTATATCTATGTATTCAAATGATTGAGCACTCTAGTTTTCTAAGTACAGGATAATGCCTATAAGAGAATATTATAAACTCTACAAAGAGCTATGGATTCCATATCTATGAATAACGAGTCCACGTCAATCAAGAGTTATATCTCTAACATATCAATATGTGTACCTTTATCTATTTTAGGATGTCACCCTTTGATACATCAAAAGACACAGTCAACAATACGGGCCCATTAATTCATTTCAGGATTGAGATGCAACACATATAACATATATGATTATCTAAAATGAATTGATTTAAATAAATGAAATTATTAATTAAATCAATTCAACTTTTATCCCGATCCAATATATCGTCACCTATGATAATATATGTCATGCCCTAGCGTACAGGGAATGACGTGGCGAGTTAAATTACGTTAATTAAGTTAAAGTTTTAATTGAAACTCAAGTTAAAGAATTTAATTAATTATGAAAAAATTGACAATTTTAAACATTTTAAACAAATATTTATAATAACTAAACAAATAAGATAAAACAAAATGAAATAAAATAATAAAGGAAGAGAGATGCGCGTTAGGTCCTATCAGGCCCACAACTTGTGTACATACATGGTATCGACAATAAATAAATTACAACCACAGTCTAAAATAGAAAGAGAAGTTAAGTTAATACATGCCTTGTTTAAGTTATACAAATAACCTACTCAAGGTCTTCTACTGCTCACAAGTTCGATCAACGGACTCTCCGTCAATCCTAAGCTGAATTCCATCTACAGGGAGAGAGGTTTGAAAGCAAATAAAAAGTTAGCGGAAGGCTTAGTAGGACTACGCTTTAAAACAGATAAATAATTTAAATATAAAATTTATCTTTCAAGGAAAATAATTAGAAAATAGAATTAAATGGATAAATTCATTTAAATAAATCTTATCAAAATCAGTTCGTCCAGAAAGTACATTTTTATCTTTCTTGAGCAAACCATAATTATCACCACCATAAAAGCCCAGTTGGGTTTCAGGACCTGCCCCCAAAGTTGCACACTACACGACCTGATCTCTGAATATGGCATCATGCCCGTCTATATAATTCTATAGTTATTAAAATCTCATTTTACCAAGTACATTCATTTACATTCATTATGAGATTCATTATGAAAATCACCTCATTTTACTGTTTATGAGAACGTCTGATAAAAGCCTTTTTCGGTCAATCATTGAAAAATATTTTGAAAGAAATCGTTTTAAGGCCAAAATCATTTTAAAAACTTGGCTACCAAGGAAGGGGGTGGAAGTCCTACCTCAATGTCCTTGTTGATGTCCAACACTGCAGTCTCGATCCGGTATACGTTAGTTCCGTGCAACGACGAACAACCTTAAATGTAAACTAAGTTTATCAGTATCTAGCTTAAGATATCCTCTCTTGCTAAACTATTCCATGGTGTCCTAGTGTGCTATTTGTGTTTATAAAATCATACTGCAAGATCAAAATCTTAATCAGGGTTTAAAATAGTGAAAATGGATGAAAAACGACAATTTTACTATGTTTGGTCGGCCTGTCGATTCCCTTAGTCCGACCTACTGAATTGTATAGTTCGGCCTACCAACAAATCAAGATTGGCCTGACAAACTATTTTAGGTTCGGCCTACCGATGGTATGAGTCCGGCCTACCGGATTCATGAATCCGGCTTGTCAAAGATGAAGTTTGACCTATCGAACTGGGAAAATTCTAGAATTTATTAGGCACAAGTTTCGGCCTCCTCAAGCCCAAATTCTCATTTTCAACTTGTTTTCTCAAATCCCAGGCATACAGAACACTCATCATAGAAGATAGAAAAACACAATAGAACACCTTTAAACTAATTTAAACAAGGTTTGCATAGAAAAATCCAAGAAAATCTAAAAATAAGGAAAATGGAAAAAAATAGAAAATCTTGATTTGAATTCATTTTTCATCAAACTAAGCTTAGATTCTAGATAATTTAGGTTCCTCTAACTTAGATTCAAGGTTTTATAAGCTGAAAAGGGCTCGGATTACAAAATGCTTAGAAAATTGAAAAATTTAGAAAAAGTTTAGAATTTGAAAACTAACCTTAATTTAATCTTTGGATCGAGTTTGTGATTATTCAAACGTGTTCCCGAGCATCCAATCCACTGAAAACCAAAGCTTAAGCTTGATTTGGAATAAAAAATTTGAAAGAAAGAGAAAGAGAGAAAGAGAGGCAGTGAGATAGAAAGAGGGGGACGAATGAGTGGGGAGAGAAAGAGAGAAAGTGAGCGTGAGTAAAAGAGCGAGGGAGAAGAGGGTTTAAATAAAAGAAAAGCTGGGTGGTTTCACTTTATGAAAACCATGTGCCACCCACGGTTTTGCAAAAAGAGGTATATTTGACATTTGACAAATTGTTTTGTTTCAAACTTCAAAATAACAAATAAAAATAATCAAAAGTAATTAGAATGATTAAAATAAATAAAAATAACATTAGTCTAGAAATATCACAAAACGGTCAGATAAAGTTTAAAAATACATCATGGCATACTAATTCACCATTTTATACACTAAAACCATTTAATTAAATTTCAAAGCGTTACAATATACCAATGTTTCTACTTGCAAAGTCCGACTCCGATTACTAAAACAAGTCATCTCCCCTTAGGGATGTAAATAACATAACAATCTTAATATGAATAAAGAGTCCAACTTTATTCCCTCAATTGCGGGCCTTATCATTGAGACTATCACCTTTAAGATTCATGTCTTCTACATAATCTGTCTATTATATGCACGATCTTAAAGGTTTAGACTGATAGTCTCAAACTTTTGTTTGCATATTATATATTAAATAGAAATTAACATAAAGAGGACAACATTTGATATATAAATATAAATAAACTCTTTATTAATTAATTGTCTCCAAATTTTTTTTTACATCATTTAATCCTTATGGCACCTAATCTAACAATCTCCCACTTACCCTAAGTGAGTAAATATGACATATTTTGTATCCCCGTAACCTCTACACCTTCGTTGCTAGTGTTTTCATGAAAGGATCAACTATATTGTCCTTAGACGCGATCTTGCACACTGCAATATGTCCATCCTCAACGAAGTCCTTCATCACATGATACTTCCGATGAACATGTTTACTCCTTTGGTGAAATCTTAGTTTTTTAGCATTAGCTATCATTGCAGCATTATCACAATGCAATGACATCGGCTTATCCATAGCAGAAACTACTTCAAGATCCCCAAGGAACTTGCAGAGCCACATAACTTCTTTCGAAGCTTCACTTTTGAAGTGCAATCTTGCTTGACATTTCTCCAAACAATGGCGCCTCCTCCCAGAGTAAACATAAAACCTGAAGTTCATCTTCTCGAATCTAGATAAGATTAGAAATTCAAATTAATGTGTCCAAGAGATGTTAGATCTTCACCAGAATACACTAGCATATAACCTCTAGTCCTTCTCAGGTACTTGAAAATAGGCTTGACCGCAACCCAATGGTTTAGTCCTAGATCTGACTGAAATCAATTTACTATCCCAATCACATGACATATGTCAGGTCTGTGCAAAGCATAGCATATATGAAACTACCTACTACCGAAGCATAAGGCACCTTTTTTCATGTATATTCTTTCTTCATCAGACTTAGTAGACTCTTTCTTAGAAAGAGAAATTCCAAACCTAAATGGTTGCCTATTTTTCTTGGAATTCTGCATTGCGTACTTCTTGAGAATTTTATTGATGTAGGTATCTTAGGATAAAGCCATCATTTTGTTCTTCCTATCTTAGAAGATTTGGATACCCATAACATAATTAGCTTCACCCAAGTCTTTTATGTCAAACTACTTAGTCAACCATAATTTAACTGATAATAATGCTCCAACGTCATTGCCAATAAATAGAATGTCATTTACATAGGTAGTAGAAAACCACCTTCTCATGCTTAATGTGTTTGTAAACACATGGTTTGTCCATATTTTGTTCAAACCCATGTCTTAATCAGTTGATCAAACCTTATGTTCTAAGAACAGGAAACTTACTTAAGTCCATAAATAGAGTAGCTTATAGACCTTATTCTCTTAACCCTTAGCTTTGAACTTGTTTACCTGTATCATATATATAGTCACATCAAGATAGCCATTTAGAAAAGCCGTCTTGACATCCATTTGTCAAATCTCGTAATCGAGAGCAATAGCAATGGACAAGAAAATATGAATGGACTTAAACAAGGCTACAAGTGAAAAGGTTTCCTTGTAATCGATTCCTTCCTTTTGCATGTATCCTTTTGCTACCAGTCTAGCCTTACAGGTTTTGACTTTCCCATTTGCTATTCTTTTTCTCTTGTATACCCACTTACACCCTATGGGTTTTGCCCCTTTGGGAAGGTCCATAAGTTCCTAGACTTGATTAGTCTTCATAGACTTCATCTCAATGTTCATAAATTATGTCCAGAGCTTTAAATCAACATCTTCTATGGCCTCTTTATAAGTGTAGGGATCCCTATTATATTCAACCAGTTCAGCCAGCTAAGCTTCATTATTGAACATATACCTCTCAAGATTGACACCCGATCGTCCCATTGCGCTAAAGCTTCCTAGGTTGTTGTTTGGTTAGTTTTTCTACATCGATTGGATTAGTTTCAACCAAAACCCTTGCAGTGATCGAATCACTCACCAATTCCTCGAGTACCACTCTACTATGAGATTTAAAGTCGTTCATATAACTTTATTCAAGAAAAGTTAAATTCATTAAAACTACGGCTTTATTTTCTTTTGGAATATAAAAATAACCCTCTTTAGTCCTTTTTGGATATCCTACAAACACGTACACTTTTGAATGTACTTCTAACTTATTTGCTTCTTTATACAAATGATGAGCAGGACATCCCCATATGTGAATATGGTTTTACGATGTCTTCCTATTCATCCACAACTCGTGAGGAGCTTTAGGAACTGATATTGAAGGCACATCGTTCAAAAAATAATATGTGATTTATAGTGCATATCCCCATAATGATAAAGGTAATGTCAAATAACTCATCATGGACCTTACCATGTCTAACAAAGTCCTATTTCTTCTCTCAGCCATGCCATTCTCTTGAGAAGTGCCTGGCATAGTCAATTGGGGTAAAATCTCATTCTCTAATAAATGTCCTAAGAACTCATTAGAGAGGTATTCTCTATCTTGATCGGATCGAAGTGCCTGTATGGGTTTACCTAATTGCTTCTCTGCTTCAGCTCTAAGCTCCCTAAACTTGTTAAAAGTTTTGCTCTTATGTTGCTTTAGGTGGGCATACCCATATCTCAAGCGATCATCGATAAAAGAAACAAAATACTCATACCCTCCTCGTGCCTTAATGTTCATGAGACCACAAACACACTATGCACAAGTTGTAGAACCTTTTCGGTCCGATTGCCCTTAGACCCGAATGGTCTTTTGGTCATTTTGCATTCTAAACAAGATTCACTTTATGACATAGATTCCACCTCTAAATAACTTAAAGGTTCATCCCTAACTAACTTTTGAATCCTATTCTAGCTAATATGACCTAATCATAAGTGCCAAAGATAAGTCTTATTAGAGTGAGAAGTTTTAAGTCTGTTAGTGTTATCATTAGTCTCTATGTTAAGCATGAGTCCATCTTAGGTTTGATAAAATATAGGTTGTCTAGTATCCATCCACTACATATAAAAGTTTTTTTTTTAACTTTATTATTAAAAGAAACTTAATAAGAGTTTTTAAATAAACAAGCGACAAGAATTAAATTCCTTTTAAGTTTAGGAACATCAAAACAATTTCTCAAAACTAAGCTCTTATAACTATCAAAATAAATATGGACATCTCCCATTGCTTCAGCCAACACTAAGCATTCATTGTCTATTTGAAGCGTGAAGTGTTCATATAGCAGACTTCTCATTTCCTTGGACCCTGCAAAGAAACACAAACATGATTAGTTGCTCTAGAATCTATGACCTAAGCATCGCTTGATTCCTAAACTAAACAAGTCCCAAAAACCAGAAGTTTGCGCTTATCTCTTTTAGATTAGAAGTCCTTGCAATTCTTCTTTATGTGTCCAACGTTCCCATAGAAAAAGTACTTTATTTTCTTCAAGTTCCTCTTCTTTTTGTTCTTATCTTTGCCTTTTGTCAGAGCAGAAGACTTCCCGTTCTTGGCTTTTTACTTTTTTCTATTCTGGAACCATATGCAAACACTAAGTTTGCCTCACCACCAGCCAAAGTTTCCCTGATAAGATTTTTGAACTCTTGTAACTGCTTCATCAGCTCAGTTAAGTTTTCATTTTATCTATTGCTTAAGTTATATAAAGCTCTAAACAAGATGAACTCCTTAAAAAGAGTCTTAAAGATATAGTCATCTTTCACTCAGCATCAATGTCGACTCCATGGGTTTAAGCCTCGGTGAGGTAACCTATGACCAACATTATATGCTCGTTCATAAGCATTCCCTATCTTTGCTTATAGTTAAGAAGCTTCCGAAGAGCCCCTTGCCACTTCGTCAAGGCTTGGCCTGCAAATATGTCATCAAGATTATCCATGATCAGCCGAGCAGTCTTATGATCTTTATATTGAGCCTGTAGCATGTTATTCATGCTAGTCATAATATAGCAGTAGCCTGATCATCAGCATCCTTCTAGCGATCATACCTTGGATTTGTTCATTAGTGGATTTGTCAACAAGAATAGGAGGATACGATGTTGTTAACACAAATTTTAGTTTCTCAAAGGATAGGATGATATTTAGGTTCTGTTTTCAATCATAATAGTTCTCACCAATTAAGGTATTTTTATAAAATATCAAAAAAACATTTTTAGACTTTTTGATCTACAATAACGAATCAAACATAAGCAAACATTCAATAACAATTTAATAGATAACACCAATAAGTAAGCATACAATGTGTTTAAGTGTCAAAGCCTTGAAAAAAGTCGCAACTTACAATGATAATCCCTAACTCAGAATTCATCAAGCCACCTTGGGAGACTTGTCAAATTCAATTAGGAACACGAATCCTATCCAATTAGTATATACTATCCAAGACCCGTCCAATCTAACATATACTAATAATCGTTTTATTTGGCCATTAACTTTATTAACAGAGCTCTTAGAAGAGTTTAATAATAAAATTAATCTTGAGTGTTTAATCATCATTTCAACTACTTTATCCATGGTTTATAATCGTCACCTTGGGGGTGAACAATGATAAATCATGCTAAAGCAAATTATCTTTTTGGAGATCTAATCTAGTATATGATGCAATCCTTTCCTTGGGGTTAGAACCACCATGTGTTGCCTATGGACCAACGATGGAGGCCTTAGGTTCTCTTTTCAAAAACCTTCTCTCACTTAATATTTTAGAAATCAAGGTTTTATGTTAACATGCATCAACAATTTTTAATGATTGGCACTCCCTATTCTATATGGCATGCTATCAACATACATAGCAAAACATATTATAATGCAAACAAGCAACGCAACATGCAAAGCTATAAACAATATAATAAACAGGTATAATATCATATTTCCACCCTAGGAAAAAGAATATAAAGATTATAAAAGATCAATCAAAACATATATCGATTCTTCATCTTGTATCTTCTCGTTGTATCCTTCTTCATGTGGTCCATCTTCAATTTTTTAATCTCATATAGATCAAAAATTTATTTTGTAGTTATCATAAAATTTCATGTTTCTCAAAATTGTCTCCAAAAACAAAAATAAAATGTCACGCCCCGGAGAACGGGAGGTGACGTGGTGAATTAATTAAGTTAATTAAGTGGGAATTTAGAAAAAAATTAGGTTTTTGGAATTAAATTTATAAATAAAAATGTGATAATTTTAAAATCGTTCATTTAAAGCAAACAGTTATAATATTCAAACAAATAAAAAGAACAAATAAAACAATTTGATATGGGGTGAAGTGAGTATGGGTCCCACTGGCCCACATATTGTGCACACACATAGTAATTGACAATATTACAATACAACCACAGTCCAAAGAAAAGAGAGTTAAGAATTTACATGCCTTGTTTTGCTATAATACAACCTACCAAAATCCTCTACTGATCGCAAGTCCGGTCAGCGGACTCTTCTCCAATCCTAAGCTGATATCCACCTATGGGGTAAGATTTTAAAACAATAAAACGTGAGCGAAAGGCTCAGTAGGACTATATTTTAAAAATATTTAACTTTAAAAGAAATTTCATAAATTGAATAAAGACATAAAAAACGAATTAGAACAAGTAATTAAATAAATAAATGGAAATTTAATAAAAACTTTATCTTACCAAAACAATTTAAATAGGTTGACCAGAAAAATACCATTTTCTTTTCCTGGGCAAACCATATGTAATTCATCACCGTAGTGGCCCAGTTGGGTTTCGGGACCTGCCTCCAAGGTCGTTCACTACACGACCCGATCTCTGATATAGCATCATGCCCGTATATCTTTTTGTAATTAAATTTTCTATTTATCAAGTATAATCATTAACATTTATTATGAGGTTTATTATGAAAACATCTCAATCTACTGTTTAGGAAAACAGTTACAAAAAATCCTTTTTCAACCAATCATTGAAAACATTTTATTAAAAATCACTTTGAGGCCAAAACATTTAAAATTAGCTACCAAAGAAGGGGTAGAAGTCCTACCTCATTATTCGTGCTGGTGTCCCACACCGTAATCCCGGTTCGCTATACGTTAGCTCCGCGGATCCACGCACAACCTCAAATGAAAACTAGGTCTATTAGTACCTAACTGAGATATCCTAGATTATCAAATCATCTCATGGTGTCCTAGTATGCCACTTAGGTTTATAAAATCATTTTATAAAGTTAGAATTTCAATCGGGGTTCAAAACAGTGAAAACGGGTGAAAATCACAAAAATTGCACCATGCCCGTTCGGCCTATCGGTCGCCCTAGTTCGGCCGGCCGAACTGCACAGTTTGGCCTACCGAAAATCCAAGTCCGATCGGCCGAATATTTCCAGGTTCGACCTACCAGTCGGATGAATCCGGCCTGTCGAACGCATGAATCCGGCCTGCCAAACTCAAACTTCGGCCTTCCGATCTAGGAAATTCTAAAAATTTTCACGCACGGGTCTCGGCTTCCCCAAGCCCAAATCTTCAAATCTAACCTGTTTTCTCAATTCTCAGGCATGGATAATGATTATGAACAATAGAAAAACATAGTAACTTACTTTTTAATGGATTAAAACAAGTTTTAAACAAGATTTTTGGAAAAACCCAAAAATTAGAAAAAATTGAGAAAAATGAAAAATCTTGATTTAAATCCGTTTTTGATGAAACCAAGTTTGTATTCTAGCTAATCTAAGTTCATTTAACCTAGATTGAAGGCTATCTAAGCTTAGAAAATTTAGAGATTTCAAAATGCAAGAAAATTTGGTAATCTAGGATATCATGGTGTCCAAGTTTAAGCTTTTCTAAGCTTAGAGATTTCAAAATGCAAGAAAATTTGAAAAATTGAAAAAGTTTAGAAAATTTAAAACTAACCTCGAATCAAAGCTTTAAATCGAGTTTGTGGTTGCTCAATTGCGTTCCTAAGCCTCCAATCCACTAACCCGAAGCTTGAGATTGAATTTTGTTTCAAAAATTTTGAGAGATTGAGAGAGAGAGTGAGTGACCGAGAAAGAGAGGGAGAGACGAGCGAGAGAGAGGAGAGAGAAAATGAGAGAAAGAGAGAAGGAGAGTGAGATATAAATAAAAGGAAAGAAAGAAGTGGTTGCATAGGACTGTGTGTAATGGTATACTATTTTTAAATCAAATTACTTTGTTAAAATTTCAATTAACAATTAAAACAACTCAATATAATTTAAAATCATTAAAAAGTAAAATAACACAAAGTTTCTTAATTTTCACAAAATGATAAATTTGAGTTTAAAACACTTAGTATGGTACACTAATCCATCATTTTATATTCTAATATCATTTAATTAACTTCAGGGTGTTACATAAAAACTACACTGCAAAGCATATTGTTTTAAAAAAATGGTTCTACCCATTGTCGGCCTGTGACCACTAACCTGCCGGTATGCAACCATCGACCTACCGGCATTGGTTAACCGGCCTGCCAACCGACACTAAATTAGTGTTTTTTCAAACTTTTGTAAAAATAATTTTTTAAGCAGTTTTAATTTATTTTTCAACAATTCAAAAATATTAAAATTCATAAACATAGAAAAAAAAAACACATAGAACTGCAATCATCTCCATCTTCTAAATCCATCTTTATTTGTAATAATTATTTTAATACAAATTTTACAAACCATAATTAAAATAATGAATCCTAAACGGTGATGATAGACTATCATCTAATTACATAAAAAACTTAAATATATGTTCTAACCTTTAAGAAACCATAATTGGTAAAATTAATTAATTAATATAATAATTAAAAAATAATTTAATTAACTATAATAATTAATAAACATTCACCATATAATCTCATGAAAACATTTAATTATATAGAAACCCTAAAGTGCCAGCTCTCTAAAATATAATTCAAGCAAATGAGAGATTAAGATCACATAATTTATGTACATAGCATGATTAAAAACCCGTAAAATCAATGTAAAACCATGGCTCTCATATCAATTGTTAGAAAACACTGCGCAACAAAATTTTGAAAATTTTTAAATCAAAGTCTTTTCTAAATAACAAGTTTGACATGCCAAGTATATAAATTAATAAAAGATCTTACGTACCTCTTTAGTAGACTGAAAATTATAGTATCTGCAACTAGAGAAAAACATTCCAGAAGAGCCTCAACGAACTGGTCTTCCTTGCTATTCTCTTTTTATGATCGGAATGTGGGTGGTCACATATCGTATAGTTTTTCCTCTAGTGATCTCTCCTTCCAACTATTTTAGAAAACTAAGAGCTAAGGTTTTAGACGTTGAACAATAGCCCTCTAGGAGTCTTAGAGTTTCTCTCACTAGAATACTATCTTTATATTTCTTAAATCATCTAAGGAACAATGGAAAATAGTTCACTTTATATAATGGTCAAATTTGGAAGAATCCTTATCAAACCAAGCTTCAAAATTCGAGTTTGGATGAACTTCTGATAAAAAATGTGTAAAAAATGCGTATCAAGGTTATTGCACAATGAGCAGGCCAAACTCACGTACTAGCCTGCCGAACAGGCAGCATCAGCTTACCGAACTTAGGAACTGGCCTACGAATTGAGCAATAATCTGGAAATCTTATAATATCATATTTCATGCTGGAATCTTAGATAGAGCTTTAATTTTAATTCAAATAGCCCAATAAAGAAGTTATCTGATTAAAAAGTCATATACAGATAATCCTATATCAAATCAAATATTATCAAAATAATTCAATATATTTATCTTGAATTAAATCACAAAATTAAATCAACCAATAAACTAAAATAAATTATTAAATCCTATCTATCGAATTTTAGCCAATGTAATAACTAACATAAGTTACCAATATGTAGGAAAAACATGTCGTATCGCCACATGAATTATTATGAGCTAGCAAAGAAGACCTAATGGACATATATTGATAAAGCTCTTATAATTATAAAATAACATATCCTAGATATATATATTTTATAATTATAAACTCTAATGCTATTCCACTAAAAGCTTATACTTACACCCTAGAACTATATAAAATTACAAAGCTCCAATAAGTTAATCGTCCATGAAATATCATAATGCGTAACATCTCTATAGGATATTCATAATTGGTTTAAGGATAAATTTTATTTTACCTTCTCAATTATTTTTATCTTATATGTCATTATCTCGCCATTGGAAAACTTTCTATCCATACATGATATACCATTCGGTTACACCAATATATCTAAAGCGTTGAGCACTCTAATTTTTCAATTACAAGATAATGCCTTTAAGAGAATATCATTAACTCTACAAAAGATATATGGATTCTATATCTATGAATAACAAGTTTGCGTTAATCAAGAGTTATGTCTTCAACGTAATGGCATATGTACCATCATCAAATTAGGATGTCACTCTGTGGTACGTCAAAATACACAAGTTAAGAATACGGGCCTATTAATTTATTTTAGGATTAAGACATAGCATATATGATTGTCTCAAGTAAATTGATTTAAATAAATGGAATAATTAATCAAATCAATTCAACGTTTGTCCCGGTCTAATATATCATCACCTATGACAATATGCCAATGTTCTTACTTATGGAATTCACTCCAATGACCAAGAAAAGTCATTTTCTGTTAGGGATGTTGTCAACATAACAATATTAACATGATTAAATCGCCTAACTTTATTCCCTCGATTGTGGACCTTATCATTTAGATTATCACCTTTAAGATTCATGTCTTCCGCATAATCTGCACATTATATGCACGATAGTAAAGGTTTAGATTGACAGTCTCATGCTTTTGTTTGTTTATTATATATTCAATAGAATTGAACATAAAGAGGACAAATTTGATATATGAATATAAATAAAGTCTTTGTTGATTAGATATCTCTAAAAACTTATTACATCATTTAATTCTTAAGGCACTTAATCCAACAGGCTTAGAGGAAGAGTTTAGGGCGGATTAGAGCAAGAGAGGGAAACTGGCTTGTGAATGGGTAGATTATTTTATTTTATTTTAAAACTAATAAACAAATAGCCTATTTTTTGCCTATTTTTAAATAAAAGGTGTATTTATTGACACCCCTTATTTTACTTTTTACACACCCTTATTTAATGAGATTTTATTTATTACTATATTGCCTATTAATAAAATTATTCTTAAAGGCAAAAGTGTTTTTAAATAAATACTCACTATAGTACACTCTATCTTAAACATATATATATATATATTATTATATATTCCCTTCTAACTAAATATTGTATTATTTTTTTTTCAAAAAAATAGAAATGGATTCAGAAATGAAAGAGTCTCCCATAAAAAAATATGTTGTTTATTTCTTTTACAAACTTCTTATTTTTATTATTGTTTTATATATACTAATAATAATTATATATATTATTGCAGATTGTTTGAAACATAAATAACTACAAATCATGCACTTTAATAAAAGGAACTACTCTTTGTTTTGATATAAAGAACATAATATATAAAAAAAGAAAAAAACACTATATTGACCTTCTTATTTTTAAGTTAAGGAAAGACAATTTGTTTTGATTCATACATAAACTCTTACAATTCATCACGGATTATTGTTTCCTAGAATCCAAAGTTTGGTTTAATAAAAAGGAAGAAATATATATTAAAGAAAAACTATCATTTAATATATAAACTAAAAAAATGTTTAAATTATGAGTTTACTTGGTGGATAGGTGAAAAAAGGAAAACTAATTTATACTATTTAAGTGCATGGACTTTTTTGGCATTTTAGGAGGTGAAAGAAGTAGTATGAGGGGTAGTTGAAGAAAATGTCTATGAAAAGTAAAATAAGGGGTGTCAATAGAGCACCCTTAAATAAATGATCGAACTTTTCAAAAACTAAGAAAATAGAATTTTTTAAAAATCAAAAGGGTATTTGCCAAATTTAGTTTTAACTCAAAAAATGTAAAGCTTTTACATACTATAGTATAAAGCAAAATATGCTACAGTATAAAGCTCTCATATGCTACAGTACTTTCAATTCTAACTCTCAATTCTAACTCACTTCTTAAACACCCTATAAAAAATGACCCCTTTTTTTTTATTTCTGTACATTATTAATAAACATGAAAAGATTAACAATATTTATTATTGATCTAACAATAATTTATTATTTATAAACAGGTAAATTACTAAGGGAATGAACCACCTAGTTAGTAAGTGATATATTTGTTAAGGTACGATTTGGTCAGGCTCAAATCATGAAAAGAAGGCTCAACACGGTAGCCCTATTGCGATTTTAATGGGTTGAGCCCAATGGAAGTGCTCGATTGATCCAATCAGTAATACCATATCAAAGTGACCATTTGATTTGATTAGCTCGATTTTAGGAGTTGACTATCCTATTCAACAAGGAGATCTTCACTTGATTTGTTTGGGATAAGAATAGTCAACAATTTATTAAATCATAACTTTTGGCTTGTTGGCATCGATATATTAGGGTTAGGCTCAATAGCTGCAAAGAGAGACTGGCTAATCCATGTAGCAATACATGGGATCATGGTTTGAGACTCGTGCCCAATAAGAGATTGTCACATGTCCCACTACTTTGAGCACCATTGAGCCCACTCTTTTTAAGGAAATTTTCATAAATGTTATCTTTTAAGATTTACTTTTTATAAATGCCACACGTGTTCGTTTATGGCATAACTTAATATGTAATATGAATAATAGTATGGCATAAACTTTTCTTAGTGGGTATAAATAAATACAACATTCAAAAGTGCGGCACAACATGTAGTTTTATCCTTTTTCCACAGTTTGTTAAGGCCCATGATCTTATGAAGGCTTCTATAAATAGAGGTTAAAGGCATTATTCAAGAATATCTGAATTCCCCCACAAACACCCATAAACTCTACAAGAATCACCTTATAAACAATAGTCCATCTTCATATTCAATTCTCTATCAACTAAATCCAAATTCTTGTACTTTGTATTGAATTCATCAAGTAGTGAAGAAGCACATGGACTAGCTCTAATTATAAAGTGAACTACTATAAAATCTTGTGTATGGTATCTTTACATTTCTAGTGTATACTTTCAAATTCAATTTTTATGCTTATTTGATATAATCTACATTTTAACCTTATCTATGAAAGATGCTGAAACCTAATAATGGTAATTTGAGAGCCTAATCAAACTTCACTAATTCATAAAAATTGTTTTAACAAAATTTGATTTGATTGTAAACCTAACATCTACAAAATTACAAATCAATACATTGATGATGTATTGATTGGCATTAGTACATAACTGATGTACAAAACTGTTATTTTCTTGATTCTTAAAAATTTTGACTATTTACTTTAAAAACAAAAAACAAAAACAAAAACAAAAAAAGGGCCATTTACCTCCAAATCCTTTTTTTTTAATTTAAAATGCATGATATTAAATTGGCATTTTTTTTCACTTTCCATTTAAATTTTACAAAGTTAAGTAGAGGAGTGTCAACATTTGTTTTAATCAAGGAGGTGTTTGTAATGACTTGCGTTTTTAGGGTATTACTTAGCTTTCTTAATCACCATTTCTTAACTCAAATCTTACTTACTAGTAAGAAAATACCGAGTAACATTTTTTTTTCTTTCTCATTAAAGCATCCATAAAAATCTTACTTGAAATTATTGCGACTTTTGTTGAACATAAACTAAAACATAAGTACAAAATTTAACTTTATAATCATTCAAAACATTTCTTAAAACTTGTTACGTAAACATTTACTCTTGTAAATGTTTTTTCTAAAAAAATTTCAAACAGTGAAAACTCTTTCTTATGACAGTGAAAAAATTTTATTTTAATATTACGGAAAACTTTTGTAGGAGTATCCATACACAACCTTTACTTTTGTCTTAACTTGACACCGAGCTCTTCAATCAATCTTATTGTTCTTTTGTAGAACTACCTACAATATGAATGAACTTGTAATGAGCTTTTGCTTAGTGCATTCAACAAATTTTACATAAAAGGAAAACTTTCTCTATAAAACTTTATATTTAAAACCTTTTCCGTAAAACATCTTTCATAAATTATTTCTCGAAAAACAATTTCATATAACGTCTTTCATAAAACATTTTCTTAAAATTTTTCTCATAAAATATTTCTTGTAAACAATTATCATGAAATGTTTTTTGTAAACATTTTTCATAAAAACATTTCTCATAAAATATTATCATACAACATTTCTCATAAAAGGAATGCAAACAACATCATAATGCATGATTTTCATTTATACTCTTTTATGAATTCTTTATCACCATTCTTAACTTTCTTGAACAACCAGCCTAAGTGTATGTACGAAACACGCTTGACTATTGAACACCAAGATCATAACATAACTTAGCATGACATTTCCCTTGGGTCGGAAAGTTGGTCCGACATTTTCTTATCTTAACTTGAGGGTTTAGATTAGTAATCTTGTAATCTTAGCGAACATAGTGTGTGACATAATTTAATGCCTATAACATATAACATAACAATTATAACCACATTGCAGATTATAACTTGAACACTAAAACATTATGCATAATAAATGCAATACATTTTAAACATTTATAAAGCATTTGAACTTCATCTTCTTCATGTATAGTTGAGGTTTCAACTTACCTAGACATCACTTTAGTGTTCCTAATTTATTCTTTTCCTTCTATTAGTCAGGTTCGTGTCCTGTTCAAATGACACCCAACTATTAGCTAACTTTTCTTGTTATCGACATACTTGATCGATAATAGAGCTTAAATGTTAAACATTTATTCCTTTTTCTTAGCCGCATTTCTTATCTATTTACATTTCCTTTACTTAACTTGAATGACTCTAAGTCAAATTTTTTGTGTTACTTGATGGTTTCGTTACTTAATGTGATACGTAACATTTTCTGTCTAAGGGCATTTTGTTAATACGAAGTGCTCGGACTCTGTTTTAGCTGTTATATAAAAATAACGATTTTACTCTTAATGAGTTTTTCATAAGTCACGTAATCCAAATATTATGTGATTTAACTTCCTAGTTTTTACTTTACCATCCCACTACTATTAGGTCACAGAAAGATTTTCGCTAAGGGACGTTTTCCTAAATCAGATATTTTGGGTCCGTTTTGGCCGTTTTTACAAAAAATGACCATTTCGCTCTTGACGATCTTAAAAAAATTTTAGAACTTGTTTTTAGTCAAACTTATGTTTCCTTATTATTCGTAACAGTACAAAATGCCAAACATTAGTTTCAGTTTCTTGAAAAATTTATTTTATAAAAAATTTACGACTTTGACACATAATGTGAAAATCTTGTCGATTTCATCCTTAATGTGTTTCATTTCCTTTCCTTAGTATAAAGTTTAAAAGTTTTCAAACTATTCACTTCCCATAGCAGCACTAAAAACCAACATTTTTTTTAGTGAAAATATAGTTTTATAAAGTTTTACGGTTTTAGCCCAAAACACAAATCTTGTCTTTTTGCCCCCAGGATCTAAAAATAACCATCGTATACTAAAACATCTAACATTTTTTATAAAGATTAAAACTTACAAAAGCTCATTGGTCTAATTCAAACAATTTCAAAATGTTTTCCTTATTTCAAAATTTCATGTGTACAATCTCGTAAAACTCATAACTTGAAATCAATATAGAATTTTTATAAGCTGTCCATATGTTTTAACAGTTGCGATGAGATTTACAGCTTTATGTTCTAACTTTTCTCAAAATAATTCATATTAATAACATTTTTGAATAGATAGAACCGAAATCAACGTTTTTTGACTTGCTCCGATCAGAATTTGAGTAGAATTTCTTCACAAAATATGTTTGTCTTAACTTTTTGAATAAGTTATGTGTTGAACTTAGAAAATAATTCGTGCTCTAAACGCCTAAAACATTTAAGTCTTTCAAAAATGTGCTTAAACATACTTTTTGCACCTTAACTTTCTTTAACTTATTTTCCTAAAGTTTAATCATATTTAAAAACCTTCTTAAACACATTATGAAGCACTTAATATTTATAATAATCATGCCAAAATATTTTCTTTTTCATGTCATGATCCAAAACCATATTATTGAACACTTTAAATGGTTAAAAATGCTTAAACTTTGTAGTCTGACAAAATTTGTCATAATTTTTCTCATTTTAGCATTAAACGCTAGTTTTTTAGTTGTCCATCGTCATCATCATCTTCATAATAGTTAAACAAAACATATCACAATATCTTTTTATGTATTGTAGTCCATATATACCCTAAAATACATATTAAACACATAATATGTATAAACTAAATCAAGGATAAGATTGAGAAATTACCGAAGCGGTTCAAAACCTTAAATTTTGCTATTCCTCACCATACACTTAGTCATATTAAGACACATCACAAATGACTTGAATATCATAAAAATTTGCTTCAAAACCACACAATACAACCGGTTCTACCATGGGGAGATATGGCAATTTTCCTTCATTTGGGGTTTCATTGTGCGGACCTTACTCATTTTTACACAGTCTAAAATTTACACTGATAGCATATTTCTTATATTGTTGATATACTTTCTATATTGCCAGTATTTTCCTATACAATTTATGAGGTCCTACAACCTTTCATACTTTTCCGTATCCTTCACACAATATAATTTCTTTACTTTTTGACTTTATTAGTATAATCCTTATACTACATTATTCTAATACTATAATTTTGCACTGCATAATTTCCATATTTTCATACAATCTTTTTTGTTGTCTTTCCAACTTTATATTTGTTGCAACATATTTTACAATTATTAATCTTTCTATCTTATTTTTCCTTATAAACTAATCCTCATCTTTCGTTAAATTCATACTTAACTTAGAACTTGTCACGCCCCGAAGTACGGGAGGTGACGTGATGGTTTAATTAAGTTAAATAAATAAAAATTTAGTTAAAAACAAGGTTTTAGAATTAGATTTAATAATAAAAATGAGATAATTTTAAAATCGTTCAAATAGAGTAATTTGAAGAAATAAAATCAATCATCGTAATAATTAAGCAAATAAAAAGAACATTAAAAATATTTAAATACGAGGTGGATCGGGTATGGGTCCCACTGGCCCACATATTGTGCACACACATATAATACTGATAATATTACCATACAACCACAGTCCAAAATAAAAGAATAAGTTAAGATCTTATGCCTTGATTTATTGTAATACAACCTACCCAAATCTTCTACCGGTCGTAAGTCCAGTCAACGGACTCTTCTCCGATCCTAAGCTGATATCCACCTAGGGGTAAGATTTTAAAACAATAAAAACGTGAGCGAAAGGCTCAATAGGACTATATTTTAAAATAAACAGATAAATATTCTAATAGAACTTCCTTAATAAATAAATAATTAAATAAATCAAATATGTATTTACATTTACTAAAATTTCATTGAAAACAGTTTGTCAAGAGTACCTTTTTAATTCTCTCGAGCAAACCAATTATTCACCACTGAAGTAGCCCAGCTGGGTTTCGGGACCTGCCCCCAAGGCCGTTCACTACACGACTTGATCTCTATTATGGCATCATGCCCATATATCTTTCTTTAATTATTAAAATCTCTGTTTACCCAATATAGTCATTTACATTCATTATGAAGTTCATTATGAACATTTCTCAAACAACCGCTTGTAAAGATATTTAAACAAAATCATTTCCCAATCAGTCATTGAAAACATTTTATAAAAATCCATTTTTGGCTTAAATCATTTTGAAATAGGGCTACCAAAGAAAAGGGGTAGAAGTCCTACCTCAATTTTCGTGTCAGTGTCCCACATCGTAATCCTGGTCCACTATACGTTAGCTCCGTAGATATACGCACAATTCTTAAACACATAGTAACTTAATTCATTAGTATCTAACCTGAGGTATCCTATGATACTAAATCATCTCATGGTGTCCTAGTGTGACATTTAGGTTTATAAAGTCATTTTATAAAATTGAAATTTCAATCAGGGTTCAAAACAGTGAAAACGGGTAAAAAATCATAAAATTTTAGTTAGGTTCGGTCGACCTGCCGGTCCCCCTGGTTCGGTCGACCGAACTGCACAGTTCAGCCTGTCGAAAAGCCAAGTCTGGTCGGTCGAACATTTCAAGTTTGGCCTGCCGGTCAGATGAATCCAGCCTGCCGATCTTTTGAATCCGGGCTGCTGAACACAAAGTTTGGCTTGTCGATCTAGGAAATTCCAAAAATTTTCACGCACGGGTCTCGGCCTCCCTAATCCAAATCTTCAAATCTAACCTGTTTTTCTCAATTCTCAGGCATGAAAATCATCATAAACAATAGAAAATCATAGTAGAACACCTTTTAATGGATTAAAACAAGTTTTAAACAAGATTTTCAAATAAATCCAAAAATAAAAAAAATAGAGGAAAAATGAAAAATCTTGATTTCAATCCCTTTTTGTTCAAACAAGGTTTGTATTTTAGCTAATCTAAGTCCATCTAACTTAAATTGAAGCTTTTCTAAGCTTACAAACTCTTAGATTTCAAAATGCAAGAAAATTTGAAAAATTGAAAAAGTTTAGGAAATTTAAAACTAACCTTGAATCGAAGCTTTAAAACGATATTTTTGTTGTTGAATCTCGTTCCCGAGCCTTCAATCTACTTACCCAAAGCTTGAAATCAAAATTTGATTCAAAAATTTTTAGAGAGAGAATGAGAGAGTGAGAGTGGCTATGAGAGAGAGTGAGGAGAGAGAGAGAATGAGTGTAATAAATAGAGAAAGAGAGAGAAAATGGTTGCACAAGACTATGTGCAACTACACACTGTTTTCAAATCAAATTGCTTTATTAAATATTTCAATTAACAATTAAAAACAATTTAGATTAATTAAAAATTATTAAAAGAGTAAAATAACATAAGTTTTCTTAATTTTCACAAAATGATAAACTTAAGTTGAAAACACTTATTATGGCACACTAATCCATCATTTAACACTCTAATTACACTTAATTGACTTCGGGGTATTACAACTCTCCACCCCTAAAAGCAATTTCGTCCTCAAAATTTACAAATTGATTCAAAAATGAAATAAATGCGGATACAACTCCCGCATTCTCGATTCCAATTCCCAAGTGGCTTCATCAATCCCGTGATGCTGCATACGACCTTAACTAACGAGATCTCATGATGGCGTAAACTAATTACTTTACGATCGATGATCTGAATCAGCACTTCTTTATACATTGTGTCTTCCTGAATCTGCACATCCTGAATTGAAATGATCTTATCCTGCTCAGGTGGACACTTCTGAAGCATCGATACATGGAATACGTCATGAACATGAGAAAGTTCCGTAGGAAGGTTGAGTCGATACGTAACCACTCCAACACGTTGAGTAATCTCGAACGGTCCAATATACCTTGGCGCGAGTTTTTCTTTTACTCCAAATCGTAAAATGCCTTTGCCAGGTGATACCTTCAAGAGTACGAAATCTCCAACCTCAAATTCCAAAGGTCATCGTCTTCTATCCGCATAGCCCTTCTGTCAACTCTGAGCCACTCTCAATCGATCTCGAATCACGACGATCTTCTCGTTACTATCACGAACCTCATCTGGCCAAAGAATAACCCTATCTTCTAGCTCAGCCCAACAGACTGGAGATCGACACGGTCGCCCATACAATGCCTCGAACGGTGCCATACCAATACTCGATTGATAGCCATTGTTGTACGCAAATTCCACCAGATACAATTATTTCTTCCAATTCCTGCCAAAACCTAACGCATAAGCTCGTAGCATGTCTTCAAGAATCTAAATGACTCGCTCTGATTGCCCATTGGTCTGAGGATGAAATGTTGTGCTGAAATTCAAATCTGTACCCATGGCCTCCTGAAAGCTCCTCCAATATTTAGCTTTAAACATGGTATCCCTATCTGATGTGATGGACAAAGGAACTCCATGCAATCGCACTATATTCTACATATACAACTCCCCAAGAATCCTCTTCTAACATGTCAATCTGAATGGAATGAAATGAGCTGACTTCATTAACCTATCAATCACGACCCAAATCGCATCGTGCCACTACTCCGTCCTCGGCAATCCGGTAAGAAAATCCATCTCACGTGTTCCCATTTCCACCCTGGAATAGGAAGTGGCTGAAGCTGACCTACTGGCTTCTAATGCTCGGCTTTCACCTGAAGACAAGTCATACACTTGGCCACGTATTCTCGAACGTGCTTCTTCATGCCTCTCCACCAATAGTGCCTCTTCAAGTCACGATACATCTTTGTACTCCCTGGATGAATAGCAAACTGAGATCTATGAACTTCGTCCATTACGGCTTTCTTCACTTCTGCTATAGCTGGAACCGCCAAACGCTTCCTGAAGTACAACGATCCATCTACATGTATCCTCCATTCTTTGAACTGCTCTCCGTTCTGAACTCACGTCCAGATACCCTGAAGATGTTGGTCTTGCCACTGGTTCTGCTTCACCATCTGAACAAGAGCTGGGGTCGTCTCCATATGATACACCGAAATACAATTGTAGTCCTTGCAACACTGTAGACCGAACTCACTTACCGTCGCATCCCTTTTCCAATCCTCCAGAGCCAAACAAGCGAGAATTCCTGAAGATTTTTTACTGAGTGCATCTGCGACAATATTAGCTTTCCCGGGATGATACTGCAACGCAAAATCATAATCCTCCATATATTCCATCCATCTCCGCTACCTCAAGTTCAAATCCCTTTGAGTGAACAGATACTTCAAGCTCTTGTGGTCGGAGAAAACCTAAAATGTTGCCCTGAACAAATAACATCTCCAAATCTTCAATGCATGAATCACCGCTGCGAGTTCCAAATCATAAGTAGGATAATTCTGCTCGTGAGATCGTAACTGTCTCGATCCATACGCTACCACGTGCCCTGTTGCATCAACACGCATCTAAGTCCATGTCCTGACGCATCCGTATCAACCTCGTATGGCTCGTCACTACTGGGAATGATCAACACTGGTGCTGAAGTCAATCGATTCTTCAATTCTTGAAAAGCGAACTCGCATTCTTCATTCCACTTGAACCTAACATTTTTCCTAATCAATCTCGTCAACGGCGCTGCTATCTTTGAAAAGTCCTTCACGAATTTCCTATAATATCCTGCAAGTCCCAAAAAGCTACAGATCTCTGCCACATTCCTCGGTCATTTCCAATCCACTATGGCTTCTATCTTTGACGGATCCACTGAGATACCTTGTTCAGAAATAACATGACCCAGAAATTTGACTTCTATCAAACAGAACTCGCACTTTTCCTTCTTGGCATACAACTGATGTTCTCACAGAGTCTGAAGCACAATCTTGAGATGCTGCTCATGCTCTTCCTAAGTCTTATAATAAACCAAAATGTCGTCGATAAACACAATCACGAACTGATCCAAGTAAAGCCTGAATATCCTGTTCATCAAATCCATGAAAGCTGCCGAAGCGTTCGTCAATCCAAACGACATGACTAGAAACTCGAAATGTCCATACCGGGTCCTGAAAGCTATCTTGGGAATGTCCTCTTTCTTAATCCTGAGCTGATGATATCCTGACCTCAAATCTATCTTTGAGAAGTACCGTGAACCTCCCAACTGATCAAACAACTCATCTATCTTGGGCAATGGATACTTATTCTTCACTGTGACTCGATTCAGCTGTTGATAATCTATGCACAACCTAAGAGTCCCATCATGCTTCTTAGTGAACAAGACCGGTGCTCCCCACGATGATGTACTATTCTGGATGAATCCCTTATCAACAAGTTCCTGAAGTTACCTCTTGAGTTCCTTCATCTCTGCCGGTGCCATCCGGTAAGGTGCTATAGAAATAGGTATTGTTCCTGGAAATAATTCGATACTAAATTCAATCTCTCGATGCGGTGGTAATCTTGGTAGCTCGTCGAGGAAGACATCTTCAAATTCATTTACCACTTGAATTGCTGCATGTCTTTTCGAAACACTGGGCTCTCCTTCCAAATCCATGAAGATAGCATAACAAAATGCGTTCTTCTGCCCTTCGAGACATGCCCTAACACAACGCTCACTCATTAGTCGATCACCACCACCCTGTTAAGTGATCATCGTCCCTTTATCTGACACTAGGGTCATTTTCCTAAGTTGGCAGTCCACTACTGCACTGTATCTAGACAACCAATCCATCCCTGAGATTACATCATATGTTCTCATGGGGATTACAATCAAATCACTTTTCAAAATCTCATCCCCAATCTTTATTTTATAAAGCTTTACAAATATTATTCACACACACCCGCCCCAAGGGTGAAGCTATAACTAAGGGTTCATCAAACTCTTTTATCTCTAATCCCAAGGCATGTACAAATGGACTCGAAATGAGAGAATGAGTGGCACCAGTATCAAACAACATGTGTGCTAAGGACTGAAAACCATGATCGTACCATCGATAACTGCGTTATTGGTCTGGGCATCTGAACTCCCTGATGTCATCGTGTGAACCTGCACTGGAGCTTTTCCTTTACCTCTACCCACATTACTAGTTCCTAGATTAACTGGTCGATACTGCTGCGATGATGACGACTGGACACTAGCTGTACTCGGTGCTCGATACTGAGGGACGTTAAGCTAAAAATCCTACAGTTGGTGTCCTTGCATTGGATACAATATTTGCTAAGGAGAGAACTGATGGAATGGAAGCTGAGGATACTGCTGCAGTTGAGATAGAGTCTGAAGTTGAGGCTGACGACTAGCTCCTTCTTCGATCTGAAGTCCTAGGCGAGCACTCCTGGTCGGGCAATTCCTCTTGATGTGTCTTGGCTGCTGGTAATAATGACAATGGAAGCTGTAGGGGTTGCTGCACCAGCTGCTAGATGAACTACTACTGTCGCTGTTCACGCCACCCAGTTTGCTCTTTCCCGGGGTCGGTCGACTGTTAATGCTCCTCCTGCGGCTCCTCTGTGGTCCTCCTAATGCCTTAGCTCGATTTTCACAATACTGTGCATAATCATTCTCCACTGATATTGCTGAGACACAAGCTCTCTAAAGTTCCAAAGTCGCAGAGCAACCACCTGCCGTCGAATAGGGGCCTTAAGTCCTTCCTGAAATTTGATACACCTCTCATGCTTCGATGCCACTGCTGAAGGAGCAAACCTTGCCAATTCATTGAACTTTGCCTCATATTCCCAAACTGACATGTCGCCCTGCTGCAACCTATAGAATTTTGCCGCCTTTTGGTCCCTGTACCCCTGCAAAAATAACCTATCATAGAATAGCTCCTCGAACCTGTCCCAATCAATATTACCATTGTTTTCTAGGCACTTTGCTTGCTTCCACCAGGTGTTAGCACCACCTTCAAACTTATATGTTGTAAATTCCACGTGATACTCTGCTGGCACACCAAGCATATCCAAGTGCTTCACGATCGAGTCTAACCAATATTCTGCCACCTGCGGGTCCCCAGTTTCGTCAAAGGTAGGTATTGACGCACGCCGAAACTCTTTAAAGTATGTATGCCGACGACTAGCCTCGGAATCATCAGGTCTTGCCCTTGCTGCCATCTGTCAAAATGCAGTAAACATGGCCCTCATCATGCCCTCATCGTTTTCGAACTCGGCATCCGCGGTCGAGCGACGTCTAGGTGCCATTCTCTCACTTCTGAAAACAAAATTTGGACTGTCAGTGGTATTCCATTGTCGTACCTATGTGTGCACAATTCCCAAGGTTGATAACCTTGAGCTCTGATACTATTCTGTCACACCCCGGAGTACGGGAGGTGACGTGGTGGTTTAATTAAGTTAATTAAATAAAGATTTAGTTAAAAACATGGTTTTAGAATTAAATTAATAAATAAAAATGAGATAATTTTAAAATCGTTCAAATAGAATAATTTAAGGAAATAAAATAAACCATCATAATAATTAAGCAAATAAAAACAACATTAAAAATATTTAAATATGAGGTGAAACCCGTATGGGTCCCACTGGCCCACATATTGTGCACACACATATAGTACTGACAATATTATCATACAACCACAATCCAAGTAAATAGAATAGTTAGGAATTTACATGCCTTGCTTTATTGTACTACAACCTACCCAAATCTTCTACCGGTCATAAGTCCAGTCAACGGACTCTTCTCCGATCCTAAGCTGATATCCACCTAGGGGTAAGATTTTAAAACAATAAAAACGTGAACGAAAGGTTCAGTAGGACTATATTTTAAAATAAACAGATAAATATTCTAATAGAACTTCCTTAATAAATAAATAATTAAATAAATCAAATATGTATTTACATTTACTAAAATTCCATTGAAAACAGTTTGTCAAGAGTACCTTTTTAATTCTCTCGAGCAAACCAATTATTTACACTCGAAGTGGCCCAGCTAGGTTTCGGGACTTGCCCTCAAGGTCGTTCACTACACGAACCGATCTCTGTTATGGCATCATGCCCATATATCTTTCTTTAATTATTAAAATCTCTGTTTACCCAATATAGTCATTTACATTCATTATGAAGTTCATTATGAACATTTCTCAAACAACCGCTTGTAAAGATATTTAAACAAAATCATTTCCCAATCAGTCATTGAAAACATTTGATAAAAATCCATTTTTGGCTTAAATCATTTTGAAATAGGGCTACCAAAGAAAAGGGGTAGAAGTCCTACCTCGATTTCTGTGTCGGTGTCCCACACCGTAATCTCGGTCTACTATACATTAGCTCCGCGGATCCACGCACAATTCCTAAACGCATAGTAACTTAATTCATTAGTATCTAACCCGAGGTATCTTATGATACTAAATCATCTCATGGTGTCCTAGTGTACCATTTAGGTTTATAAAGTCATTTTATAAAGTTGAAATTTCAATCAGGGTTCAAAACAGTGAAAATAGGTGAAAAATCATAAAATTTGAGTTAGGTTCAGTCGGCCTGCTGGTCCCCCTGGTTCGGCCGGCCGAACTGCATAGTTCGGCCTGCCAGAAAGCCAAGTCTGGTCGGCCGAACATTTCCAAGTTCGGCCTGCCGGTCGGATGAATCCGGCCTGCTGAACACAAAGATCAGCCTACCGATCTGAGAAATTCTAGAAATTTTCACGCACGGGTCTCGGCCTCCCAAATCCAAATCTTCAAATCTAACCTGTTTTTCTCAATTCTCAGGCATGGGAAATCATCATAAACAATAGAAAATCATAGTAGAACACCTTTTAATGGATTAAAACAAGTTTTAAACAAGATTTTCAAATAAATCCAAAAATAGAAAAAATAGAGGAAAAATAAAAAATCTTGATTTCAATCCGTTTTTGTTGAAACAAGGTTTGTATTCTAGCTAATCTAAGTCCATCTAACTTAGATTGAAGCTTTTCTAAGCTTAGAAACTCTTAGATTTCAAAATGCAAGAAAATTTGAAAAATAAAAAAAATTTAGGAAATTTAAAACTAACCTTGAATTGAAGCTTTAAAACAATGTTTTTGTTGTTGAATCTCGTTCCCGAGCCTTCAATCTACTTACCCAAAGCTTGAAATCAAAATTTGATTCAAAAATTTTTAGAGAGAGAATGAGAGAGAGTAAGAGTGGCCGAGAGAGAGAGAAGAGAGAGATAGGCGTGAGAGAGAGTGAGGAGAGAGAGAGAATGAGTGAAATAAATAGAGAAAGAGAGAGAAAAGTGGTTGCATAAGGCTGTGTGCAACTACACATTGTTTTCAAATCAAATTGCTTTGTTAAATATTTCAATTAACAATTAAAAACAATTTAGATTAATTAAAAATTATTAAAAGAGTAAAATAATATAAGTTTTCTTAATTTTCACAAAATGATAAACTTAAGTTGAAAACACTTATTATGGCACACTAATCCACCATTTAACACTCTAATTACACTTAATTGACTTCGGGGTGTTATAGAACTATTGCATAATTTTTAATTTTAGAATTCTCATATTTACTCTTATAAAATTTATCATAAAAATCGGATTAAAACAATGATACTTGTGACACTCTCTATGCTCTTGATATATATTACAAATTTTCGAGCATAAAATTTAGCACACAAAATTTGTACATAATTTACTTAACATAATCCCTTAATTATTACATATATCATATACTAGAAATTCTCAGGTGTTATAGTGTATTTGTTATTTTTGACAAAACACATGTAATATCAGAGCAATAAACAAAAAAAGACTCGATTAACAATTTTCTTTTCTTCTTTAAATAAGGTCAACTAAACGACATGACTGCCTTCTTTCCTATACGGAATGTTTTACTATTTTTATAGGTTAAATTCTGTGTGAATTTTAAAAATTTAGACAACATGCCCTAAATTTTAATGTATATCATTTGTTCCCTTTGATTTCGAAAATGTTCCTAAGCAAGATGAATTTTGAAATTGTATCAAAATTTTGGGTTAATTTCAGTCATGTAAAGAAATATATGATACAAATTAAACTTTAGAAAGTACATTGTTATGATGCTAAAAACTTAAGGACAATTGATATATTTTTTTGAAGACTAGTTTTTTAGCAATATTTTGAGATTTTTTTTTTGTATTATGAATACATAATTCACATAATGTCACCTTTTATCCTATGTTTTTAGAATCATCATGATTATTTTATGTTTTTCAATATTCATGTTAAAAACATTTTATTATCGACTCAAATATTCATAAATAGTCGAATTATCCGTATTTCTTATTTTACCTTAAGTTCTTGGAGTCCTTTATAATCTAGTATTTTTTTGCTATTAGAATTGATTGTAAGTTTATATCTCCATATGTAGTTTCTGAACTCTTTCTTCTCAGTTGAAGGTCATTAAAATAAGAGAGAATAATATTAATGTCTAAAAAATATCGAAATCCAAAGATACAACCTAAATATAATTACAATCCTTAGACCAAGATAAAAATAGCAAAATTGATGGAGACATATTAAAAAATTACAAAAACTATAGAAATTTGTTTCAAACACATTTTTTATATTTTAAGACAGACAAACATTAAAAAGATGCATAATAAACAAGTTTTATATAAGAAAACTTTATCTACATTAGATAACTCACTATCAAAAGAAGTCATATGAGGCTCAAATATGCTTGCGATTTTATTTTGATTTTAACTAATGCTGGTCCCATGGCATGTTATTTGAGTAGCCTTAAACAATTTTGTTTATATGTAACATATATATGCTTACCTCTTCACATTGTATTCTATTAGTGGAAAATTATGAATTCTCCTAATTGTTTACCTAAAATGGTGATGATATCCTCTTATACAAAAATTAAAAATTTTGTACTTATTACGATTACCAAAATCATGATTCTAGGGACAATAATAATCATAAGAGTCTCACTTAGTAGTTTTGTTGATTTTTTCAAAGAAAAATAACTTATTATAGGTAATCATTGGGTGACAAAAATCACAAATGCTCCCCACAAAACTCTAGTTAAATTAAAAAAACTATAAAATTACATCTAATTATTAATAGTCTAGATATGTCTAAATTTTTCAATGTTTCTCCAAAATTGCCCCTATATTTTTTAAATTTTTGTACAAATTACGCTGCTAACTCATCGAAAAATCAATATTTCAACAGATGTTTTCTAATATTTTATTTAAAATTTTGTTCAAAAATTTATATAGTCAAAAGATATTTTGACACCTCCAAAATACTGAAATTTTAACGACTTTTGTCCATGATCTTTACTTCTTTTCCTCTTAAGATGTTTCTAAACTCAAATCATAGCAACTCAAATATAAAAAAGTCTCAATGGGTTGTGTGACATTAAATCCATGATATTTTGTTTTAAACTTGAGCTCATCCTTTAAATCTATTGCTCCTTTTGGAATGGCTTAAAATAAGCAACTTTTGGCTTATTTAGCACATAAGTTGCTTTTGAATGTATTTAGGTAGACAATTTGATTTGGCTTTTACAAGTTGGTTAATTTTAAAAATACCACTTTTGTGGTTTTGTTTTCCATTTTCATTACTCTATAAGAAACTTTGAAACACATTTCATTTAAAGAATATAAAGAAAAAATTAATTTTGACTTTTAAGGATGTAAGTTGGTGTAATTGTTGGTGAAATTGACCTTTTGTTGTTGAGAAGTGGTATGTTTCAAACTTATGTGAGGAGGTGATTTAAAGACATAACAAATCTTTAGAAGTTATAGGGTGCTTATGGAAAAAGTAATTATCAAATGAATTTTATTTGCAATTTTAATATATCAATTGTGATTAACAGTTTAAACATTCTACCAGAACCTTGTATTGCATTACACTTTATATAATAATAGAACTTTTTTCTTATTTAACTAAATATGTTTAAAAATTCTTCTAAAATAAAATAAAAGAACCCTTTCTGTTTATTATCCAAATGGTAATTAAAATTTTAAGATTTATGCATTTTTTCTTCTATTGCTTAAAAGTAAAAACAAAACATATCTCAAAGGGGTCCATAGACAATGATGACAATAGTCGAATGATACCAATAATTTTCTTTTATTAAGGAAAAAACTACCTAATTCTTATAAAATCATCGTCACAAATCACAACACCACTAATTGTAGTTTGTGTTGTGTTATTCACTACTTGCCCATAAACATATACAAAACAAAACCAAAGCCATTATCACAACACAAGTGTTCGTCAAATGAGTTTGAACTCATAATACAGTAAAATATGAAAGCTTTACATTGTAATATTGTAACGACCTTACTTACATGGCCATTAGTTAACTATATAATCTTATAGTTAAATATATCTTATTGTAAAGTACTTAAATTGGCAAAATAATTTTTTTACATAGAAATAATTATTTAAAAACTATTTATTTTAAAATATTTTTAATTTAAAATAAAACTCTTTTAAAATATTTCTTTTAAAACCTTTCTTAATTTAAAATAAAGCTTTTTAAAAATATTTCTAAAATTAAATAACGTTATAATTTTTTTCATATTTGACACTTACGTATATTTGTGTCAGTGACTATTGCAATATATTAATCTTAAATTTTTCTAAACTAAGGTTGTATTATTATAACCTTAGTCTGCTATACATACTTGCATGACACTACTTGAACATTTATCCATACATAATTTGTTGAAATTATCCTACAAAAATTTATTTACACGAGCTGTATCCATTCCCATATCCATCATTTGTTTGCCACTCGCCAATGCTCATTATACGTCATTGATAGGTTTTTTTACCTATATCATGAACGTATTTGAATGAGCTTTCAGTTCGCAAGTAGGAAATTATAATTGCAAAATATAATAAAAAACATTTAATAAAAATCATGCATGAACAATTTATGCTTGCTTATGGACATGTTTTATACTTAATCGTGAAATCATTATCTTACATATGGGCCCGAGTGTTCATACCGATTATGCATGAACCTCAAGAGGTTAGGGTTTATAAGGCCCTTAACGACTCCGAGATCATAATTTTAAACTCAACTTAATACTTCATTGTACATAGGGAGGTCTTTAATCCTCCCCATAGATCGAGAAGTTGGTACATCACTCTTAACTTATCTTAACCATTTCATTTGTCTTGTTGTGTGTAATATAGTATGCCATATTAATACATAACATCACATAACATAAAACATAACTATTCTTAACACAAAACATAGAACATAACGTAATTTAATATTGCATAATATCATACATAACATATAACATAACGTAAGAATGACACAACATAGACATAATAGATCATAGACATATCATAACTTAACATAACATATCATGACATGACATATCATGGTATGCCGTAACATGACATAATGTAATACAACATATTATACATAGCATGGCATGAAAAAACACCTATCATGTATTTAATAATTTTCATAAATCATATAAAAATGTTTTAATCTGATAATCGTAGTTTTTTGTAGGTGAGATTTTTACTTACCTATATTCTAAGCTAAGCAATTCCAGTTGTATCTCGTTAGTCCTATAGTCCAGGAAGCATTATCAAGAATGGTCCTAGAAGGACTGTGAATGGCTAAGAATGTTTCTTAAAGACTGCCAAATGCTAAAAATGTCATTCTAGACTCTATTACTCTAATATGCCTTGCCTTGATCTACGTGTAGTCGATACTTCATGCTTTCTAACGAAGTGTAATTGATTCAAAAGGAGGACATCATTGTGTTTAGAACATCAAAATGAGTTAAGCTTTGGTCTCAGATCATTAATTAGAGGTCAGGACCATGAAGCCAGAGACTTGTCGAAGCTCAGTCACCTACGACAGCACGTGGGGCATATGTAGTGGCTTTGGTGATCGGACGACCATGGTGCTTTGGTTCCCAACAATTCTCGACTTCTTGAGTTTGATGGTGTGGTCAAATTCACTTAATTTGGCCTCAAACACTACATATTTAACTGAAAAATCTCAGCAAAAAAGGGCAGTATAGACTTCAATGTGACTTATAAATATTAAGATAGGATCCCAAAAAATCAGTCCTAACGACCAAAAAGGCCGTATAGATCTTGATGTGACTTATAAATATTAATATAGGATCCCATAAAATCAGTTCTAACCACCAATCAAAATCAATCACATATTTCTCTCTCTTTCTCTCTTCCATTTTCTCACTCTTCCTTCTCTCTTCTCCACCCCCCACCATCCTTGACATAGGTTCTGGTTTTAGTTTTTGATACCTTCCATACCAATGGATAGATCCTGATGAGAATAATCCAATGGCATGTGTTAATGTTAACTCCAACAAAGCAGTCCACATTTGCTAGTTAAAGCCGCAGAAATACCCATTTCCTTTAAGTGAGATTTCTCCACTGTTGAAGCTTTAATTGACGTAATACCAGTCTTTATAGATTCCTATTGAAGGGAGGAAGAAATCCCCTCTGCCTTCCTAGCTTGATTTCAATCAGAAAAGCCTGACGAAGCCACCCGTCACGCTATTGTTGATCTCGTTATCTCCAGTGGCAACGAGGTGCATTATTGGTGCCAAAAGACTCAAGGTGACGTGAGGAATGAAAACCCTCAATCAATTTCATTAAAGCACCCCGTTTTCTGGAGATCAGAGTACGTCACCATGAGTTGCCATCGAAGACATAAATCTGTTGATCCCGACCCATTGAGGTAAATTTACCTCACCAATCAAGTTCAGAGCTACATGAGGAACCTTTTCCTGCCCTCAATTTCACGGAATCACCATCGATCGATGGAGACCAATTTTCAATAGTCTTTATGGCTTAGAAAACTCTCATCACGCCTTATGATCTTAATTAAAATTTGAGATTGATCTAGTATTCATGAACTTTATACTCACTATGTTTGAACCATGGTGTTGAACTATTGATCATTATTGATCGAGATTTCTCTTATTAAATTGATATCATTTAGGAATTCTATATAGTTGCACTAAGTTGGAAATTC
Source organism: Artocarpus hirsutus (assembly GCA_946598075.1). Classification (NCBI taxonomy): domain Eukaryota; kingdom Viridiplantae; phylum Streptophyta; class Magnoliopsida; order Rosales; family Moraceae; genus Artocarpus; species Artocarpus hirsutus. The sequence continues at coordinate 10,480 of CAMOHE010044454.1, read as the reverse complement.
TTTTTTGCATCAATTAATCTCAATTTAGTTATTTTAATTGAGATTCTTATAAAGATTATTACTTTAACCCACACATGAGATTATTGAATCATTAAACTTAGTTTATTACACTAAATTAATTATTTTCAATTACCCAAGTGTACTATCATAACATGACATTTTGCTATGTGTTTTATAAAAGGCACGCATACAATTATGCACTAATGACATCATTAAAGCCTTAAAAACTTTAAGACTTTCAAAATGTGCATTAACCCTGAAAATTTATAATTATAAATTGTGATTACTCGCAATTTAAACTTGTGAATTTTCTAGGCGCTACAAAAGGTTTCTAACCTTGAATTGAATTTTTATAGATTTTTACAACACTTAGCGGTATGATATACCACTGTATTTAATCTAATTATAAAATCATGGAATTTAAGTCGTAACTCCATGAATCTTTATGCATAAAAATGTTTGGGATTTCAATTAAACCCTTGACTTAAATACTTAAATTCTCTCAAATATAACCAATCGAGTGCTTAATTTATTAGATAGAAATGCTGCTCGGATCATTAAAGACGAATCGACTTATCGAAAGTCAACCATTTTCTTAAATCCTTACATTCTCTCATAGATGTTCACATTCTTCCATAGTTGTTCAAGTTATTATCTACTATCACGGTCCACGATTAAGTCATCTATCTAATGGCTCATGGCTATTCTTAAACATACCTAATGTTATCGTATTAATAATACTGTTGTTACCTCATAGCTCTTACAGAAACTTGTACTTGTAGGATCTAAACTTATACTTCCTTGTAAACTTAATGGTGTAGTTATGAAAAAACTTTAATTAATTTTATTTATTATTATTAGACTTTTCTAGATAATACCCATATATTTTATTTTTTTATTTTAAACTGTATAATATATGAAAGACTATACTGTTTGAACTAATGAGTTTTAATCGTCAATGAAAACATAAGGTTAACAAAAATCTATTTTTTTTTAATTCACCCCACTTGTCAATAAACATAGGGATTTTTATAAAAGGCTTTAAGAAAAAGCCTTTTTGGCCAAATGGCCTTTTTTTTTTGGGAAAAAAAAAAAGCTTTTTGGACACTAAAACGACTCAAGTTTTTTGTTTTTTCATCCTGTTGAGGGGTCGTTATCTTACTACAATCATTTTTTGTATCTTTTTAAAAAAAAAACTGAAACAACTTGCCTACTCAAAAAAGTGTATTTTTTTAGTGAAAAAAAAGAAACCATTTATCCAATTTAAATATTTTTTTGGGCCCTTTTTTCAAATTCTGTCCAATAAACAAATACAAAACCAACCAAAACGTCCAAGAGTCGGCCAACTCTAATTTTGATTCTATCTTAAGTGGTGACGAATCACTCCATCGTTAACAGCCTCCATCTGGGGGAGTGGACTCTGGGGAAAGCTTCATTCTTCCCTTTCACAGTTTCACTTATACATAACACACACTCTCACTAACACAACCTCGCGACGTCCATGGATTCTGGTAATTTCGCTGCTATCATTCATTTATATTTCTTGTTTCCACGATTTTAGAATTCGATCACGCGATTCAGGATCTATTGATTCGAATTCCGTTGTTTTTTGTTTGTTTTGCAGACCAGGATGTGCGGAGCATTTACTGGAGGTGGACGGGGAAGACGGCGGGGAAAACGAAGGATCGGAGGTGAAATTCGGGATCCGAGACCTAAGAAAGTGGTCGGAGATCGGAGAAGAACCGATACTGAACGGCGTGAGCGTCGATGTTCCGAAGGGCGCGATCGTCGATCATAGGGCCGAGCGGCAGCGGCAAGTCGACGCTGCTGAGAGCGCTCGACCACCTCTGGAAGCCGCCGCCGTGGTCAGTCCTCTTGGACGGCCGTGACATTTAAGAGATCGAAGTTCTCGCTCTCGGCCGCAAGGTCGGCATGCTTTGTCAGTTTCCCGTTCTCTTCGAACATCTGGTAACCTTGACCCTTTTATATATGTATATGTATATATATGTATATCAGTTATATTGTAATAGCAGAGTTACTGCTGGTATTGATTAAAAGGCTTATATGAAACTTTTTTAATGTTTATTGTTTGTGTTTTACTTGTTAATTTTATTTATAATACAGTTTTGTAGCTGTATGAATACAAAATTGGAGCTTTTAGCTAACCTATTGAGATTTATTTTGTTTTATTTTATTTGGTTTATTGGCTGCACAAGCACGATCTGGGTTAGTCTATGATCTTTTGCAATATTAAACTTTTGATTTAGGACTCCAACTTTAAGTATAGATAAGATTAGTCTCTAGATTTTAATGCCGTAATGTAACATGAGATTTAGTAGTTAGAGTTTAGAAGTATTTCGTAGGGTATGAAAACCCCATCGGTATGATAGTTATTAGAAGTTGATTTTTCATCAAGTTCCATTACATTGATACACTTTATTTAATCTAATACGATTTTGGTTCTATATAAAGATTAAAACTGTACTTTATTTATTTTGACTGTTCAAAACTATGTCCTACTGGAAGGCTATTATTTTTTCATACCTTTCACAGGCTTACTCCTAAATGTTATTTATAGCTTCTCAGTTGTCTTTGATGGTTAAATAAACTGTAAGCAAGTGTAAAATTAGGGCTAAAAAAGATGACTTTGGTGTGTATATTATGTGTACTTAATGATCATGTAACATTATAATCACCTAAACATGGACACATCTCTTCAGACACAGTTGCAGATAACATAAGGTATGGACCACAGCTAAAAGGGAAGAAGCTAAGTGATCATGAAGTATACAAATTGCTTACTCTTGCAGATCTAGATTCCTCCTTCTACAGTAAGGCTGGTTCTGAACTTTCTGTGGGTCAAGCACAAAGAGTTGCGCTTGCTATAACCATGGCCAATGAACCCGAGGTAAACCGTGCACATGTAATGAGATAAATCTGTCTTAGTAACATTATGATCTAGTTTATGAGCTTTTTGCAGTTTGTAATTTTGTCTTCTTTGTTGTCGTTGTGTTTTAAGGTTTTGTTGCTGGACGAACCAGCAAGTGCCTTGGATCCAATATCGACCGAGAACATAGAAGATGTCATAGTGAAGCTGAAAAAGAAACGGGGGATGACAATCCTAATGGTTTCGCACAGCATCAAATAAATACGGAGGATTGCAGACATAGTTTGCCTTCTCGTGAACTGGGAGATTGTTGAGCTTCTGAAACCTGATAAGCTCTCCGAAGCCAAGCATCCGATGGTACTAAGGTTTCTTCAACTCAGCTCTTGATAGTTTTCTCATATCGTATGTCTCTTATCTTTTCTGTTTGTGGAAGTTATCGTTGTTGTACTCAAAATTAGGATTCTGAGGTTTAAACTTTGTAATGTGCTCCTATATGTTTGCTAGCCTCAGAAGTTTTCAATTGCGTTTTTTATTGCAACAACTTCAACTCAAATTTGCATAATTGTTAAATGCTTGATGTGGAAGATTAAGTAGGTAAAGCAGTTTTACAGCCAAGCTAATTGACCGACTGATCCATACGGGAACGTATGTTTGAACCAAAAGATTGAATTTAAAACATTAGCAATTTAAATTTTATGAAAGAAAATATTATAGCAAAATTGATTTGCATCAATACTTTTGGGTTCTTACAGGTTATATGATTTTTGGTTAATGCCTTATTGGCTAACTCGCAGTTTGTAACTGTTTCCTTGATTGCAGTAACTTCTTCTCGAATTTAATGGCGAGAATGAATAGGGATAATGGTTTTTTACACCCAAGTCAATTTGACTTTTCAATTATAAATATAAGCTAAGTCTCAGCGCATGAACTTGTTTTGAGATTTATTACTCTTCAATTATGTTATTCCAGCTATTCAATAGCGGGAATCACTAGGACGCATGCTTATCTTGTCCAAAACACACATGGGCCAAAAATTCTTGTAGTCATGGGTTGCATAATCCACATTCCATATCGGTTGCCACAATAAAAAGGCCTCTTTTGCATTTGAAGGACAAAATTCCATAAATGCACACCATAATTGATATGCACATCATAGTCAGATTAGAATTCGAAGACACAGAAAAAACGGTTTTTTATTTTGCCTGAGATAGCTAAAAACAAAGTAACCTATTTTGTCTACAAAGGGAGGGAATCCTCTCCAGCCCTCTTTCCCTGATTGTTTGTAGGGATGGCAACGGGGTAGATTTGGGCGGGTACTTTGCTCGTCAACCCTCTCCGTGCATTCTCGCCTCATCAACCCGCATAAATTGGCGGATGATGGTGTGGGTTTTCCCGGGTTAGCGGAACTCATGGTATCCCGTTTACTTGATTAATTATTTTATAATAAAATAAATGAATAATTAATTAATTAATTGACATGCCTATATAAAACTATAAGTTAAAAATAAAAGAAAATTACTTCCATGAATTTTATAGATATTATGTAGTATAATATTACACTTAAAATTATATATATTATAGCATATTATATGTAATATATTTAATTTAAAAATGTAACATAAATTAAACGAGGCATGTAAATGGGATTGCGATCAAGAACCTTTATACCCATCTTTGCCCCAAAACTAGTGATGGGATACAGCATTAACCTGTTTACAATCTTAACCTGTTTGTAAACTGGTTTTCCCATGGGTAAATGGGTTTGTAGTTAAAATTACTATCCCTAATTGTTTGTTGCTTAGCCCTTTAATTTTCAAAAATCTTGTCCTTGTATTAATCTCTACTCTATGCAAAGGTTGAAATAATCTAAAATGCTGTAGCAGGTTACTTGCCTGCCAGGCGGAAATCATAGGCAAGAGTGATCTCTGTACCTGTTTTCCAAGTTCAATTGTCTGGTTGCTTTTGGACGCCGGCGATGACAAACAACAATTTGTCCTATAAAAACACTCATAGAAAACACTAATTTATACATAGTGAAGAGAGGAACAGAAAGCGAAAACAATGGCAGTGAAGTTGAAGGGCAGCTACACAGCGAAGCCAGCAGAGCCAACATGGGAAGGTCGACTACCTCTCTCGGAATTGGATCAAGTTGGCTGCATAACCCACATTCCGACAATCTCCTTTTACTGACGTCCGCAAAACTGTCAATTACAACCCAAAGTCCTCATCAACGCTGCCAGAGAATCCCTCAGCCGGGGTCTTGGTGCCTTTCTATCCGCTTGCGGGCCGCCTCCAATGGGTGACCAAAGACCGTCTTGAGCTCAACTGTAATGCGATGGGAGCTCGGGTCCTTGAGGCTGAAACTGAATCAAAACTTGATGAACTCATCGGCAAATTGCCGGAATATCATCGCCTCATCCCAAAAGCGGACTACACACTCCCTATCCAAGAATTGCCTATAGTTCTCGTCCAACTCACCAGATTTTCTTGTGGAGGTATAAGCATAAGTTTGTCTGTATCACATGCCGTGGTAGATGGCCAGACTTTACTGCATTTCATCTTCGAGTGGGCCACTCTTAGCTGTGGTGAACTGCTAATGTTTCCGCCGTTTCTCGACTGAAGAGCTCTCCGTGCTGGATTTCCCCCGATGATTGCACCGCAGTCTCTTGATCAACCCTCGTTTAATCTTCCATCCCTCATAACGGAACAAGAAGGGGAAGAGGAAAAAGAAAAAGAAGCTACTTTGGCTATCCTAAGGCTTAGCAAAGACCAAGTTGAGAAGCTAAAGATAATGGCAAATCAAAAAGGCCTAGACAACAGTAGTACCAATACCAAAACCCGGGGCTATACTCGTTATGAGACACTGGCAGGTTATGTGTGGAGATGCGCGTGCAAGGCAAGAGGCCTCAAACAGAAGCAGGAGACAGCATTAGGCGTATGCGTCGACACACACTGCCGCATGACACCCCCGTTGCCCTTGGGATACTTTTGCAATGCGATAACCGACGTGTTGGCAACGAGTACTGTGGGAGACTTGGTGTGTAACCCTTTGGGATATGCGGCGGGAAGGATCTGAGATGCTGTCAAGATGGCGAGGGACGAGTATGTTTGGGGGGCAATTGAGTACCTGAAATGCCATGAGGATTTGAGGGAGTTTCAAGACCTTGGTGCAAGGTTGAGTGGGAAGAAGTTTCCTTTCTATGAGAATCCTAATTTGGGTGTTGTTAGTTGGTTGTCGTTGCCAATGTATGGGGTTGATTTTGGGTGGGTAAAGGAGGCTTATATTGGTCCTGGAGATGTTGATGGAGAGACGTCGTTTCTCATTCCTTGTCCTAGTGGTGGTGGATCAGTGGTTGAGGCGTTGTGTTTGCAAGCTGCTCATATGGAGTCATTCAAGAAACATTTCTATAATGATGTCGTTTAGCTGGCTAGGGGGATGTATGAATGAATGGAGACCTTAGAAAAAATTAAAAAAAAAAACAGTTAAAAAACATAGTTGGAGCTGAAAAGTTTTGGTTTAAACCAACTTCTAGTTCTAGAACAATTTTATAGTTCTACAACAATTATCCATGTTTTTGTTTAGGGGTGTGGGCATTTCTTTTATAGTTATTGTTGAGAGGTTTAATGACAAGAGACAAGTTCTTTTTTTCCCTACAAAAAGAAAAAGTACAAGGCTTCAAGGACCTTGTTTCGTTACTTTTTTAAGTATTACTAGAGTAACAAGTAAATGATTTCTGTGTTTTGGAATTTTTTATCCTTTGTCTATACTTCCAATGAATGGTTTGATTTTACTTCAACAAACAAAATGCATCTAAAATTGGAACTACCATGGCACTCTCAATTGTACATTAAAAAAAAAAAAAATTAATGGGCTTGTTTCAAAGAAAATCCGAGCTAACATCATCAACTATCCCAGTTTGTGTGAACTTCAGCTTCAAAACCAGCAAAAAATGCCCTTCAAATTCCCAAACTGTCGAGAATGTCTGAAAATGGGGCCATCTGTTACACAAGAAAAGCCTTTTTAACTTTTTGAGCAACTAAAATATTCGATAATTAAATAAAAGTTTACCTGTATATTTTACTGGCCAAACAATTAATCAGAAAAACAAAGAAAGTGAGAAAATAAAGACGATCATATTCCGGTAGAAGATTGATATTATATTTGCTCATTCTTTTGTATTGTGTAAGGCTTACAAAATATCTTTAAGTAAAACACGTTATCAAAAGGAAAAGAGAATAAACGCGTCCTTCGTGTAGGAAACTCACAACTCATCACCGCTTTATGTGCTTTTATATTAACACCAAGGGTGTGTGAAAATATAAACTCAAGATTTTTTTTTTGTATGTGTTGTCAAATCGGATAGAATTATAATCACTCTTCTTATTGATGCATAAGAAAATTACCTAAACGGTTATAACTGAAAGCAAATATTTGAGTTGGTTTGTATTTTTTTTAACTAAATTACCATGTTGAGAAGATTAATAATCTAAAAGCAACAGGGGCGGAGTTTTACAAGGAGGTCTTCTGCCAAATGAAATCTGGCAATCGTCGCACCGGCAATTAGTCCAACACGCAACTTCAGCCTTCAAAAGAAACAAATATATATTCAATAAGAGGAAATTCAAGGGCAAATTTGTTCTTCATCACTAGCTGATTTGAGAGTTCCAAGCTATATCAGATTGTTGGAAAAATGAGTATACAGTAGAATTTTAAAATTTTTAAATCAAAGTATTTTTTAAAACACAAGTTTGACATGCTATATACATAAATTAATCAGATCTTACTAATCTGTATATGCCGAAGAGCTCCTGTAATTAATGAAAAGAAAAACGTTCTAGAAGAGCCTTAATCAATTAGTCTGTTTTGCTATTCTCTATCTACGATAGGAGTGCGTGTGGGCACACATCGTATAGCTCTTCCTCGGTGACTCTCCTTCCAACAAATTGAGAAGACCTTGAGCCAAGGTTCGTGATTGTGAACAATAGCCTCAGGGAGTTTTAGAATTTTTAACACTAGAGTACTCACTCTTAACTTCTCAATTGATCTAAATAATTAAAAAAAATCACTCCCTATTTATAGAGGTTGGACCCAGGGCTAGTCATTATCAGATAAGCCCTCAAAAATTCTAATTGGATCAACTTCTGATAAAATCGATTAAAAAATGCGTAATCAAATTATCATTAGATCGGCAGGCAAACTTACTCCATCAGTAGGCCGAACTAGCAGATCGGCTTGCCAAACTTGCAATAATATGATCCCTGAGAATATTTTATTTCCCATTAAAGATTCTGTGAATAGAGCCTCAGTTTTAATTCAAATAACCTAATAGGGGAGTTATCTGATTAAAACAGTCATATCTGGATAATCTCATAGAAAATAAAATATTTTCGATAATTCAACAAGTTTATTTTAAATTAATTTACAATATTAAGTGTACCAATAAATAGACATGAATTATCTGATCATATTGAATTTCAGCCAATCTAATAATTTTAACATAAGTCACTAATTTATTGAAAAAGCACGCCATATTGTTACATGATTTATTATGAGCTAGCAAAGCGAACCTAATGGACCTAAATAGTTCAAGCTCCGATAATTATAAAATATAATATCTCAGATACACATTTTATAATTATCAACTCTAACGCTATTTTACTAAAAGCTTAGAGCTGCACTATCGAACTATATAAAATTACGAAGCTTTAAATTAAATAAGTGTTTGTAACATATTATAATGTATCGTATCCCCATATGATATTCATAATCGGCTTAAGGATGAATTCCATCTTACTTTTTCGATTATTTTTATCTTACGTTCCATTATCTCACTATTGGAAAACTTACTATCTAAAAACAGTATACCATTCGATTACACCTATGCATCCAAATGATTGAGCACTCTAGTTTTTCAATTATAGGATAATGCATATAAGGGAATATCATTGACTCCACCAATGGAGCTATGGATTCTATATCTATAAATAACAGGTCACGCTATCAATAGTCATGTCTCCAACATACTAGTATACGTACTATCATAAAGTCAAGATATCACCCTTTGGTACATCAAGAGACATAAGACAAGATAACGGGCCCATTAGTCATTTCAGGATTAAAATGCAATACATATGATTGTTTAAAGTGAATTGATTTGCACAGATGAAATTATTAATTCAAATCAATTTCACTTTAAGTTTCGATCCAACACATTGACATCTATGACAATGTACCAATGTTTCTACTTGCAGAGTCCAACTCCGATGGCCAAGACAAGCCATCTCCGATCAAGGATATAGACAACATAACAATTGTAGCATGAACAAAGCACCCAACTTTATTCCCTTGATTACCGATCTTATGATTTAGACCATCACTTTTAGAATCATGTTGAGATGACCCTCACTTACGTGGCCGTTACTTAACTTTAAACGTGATTGTAAACTTAAATATACTTAATAATAAAGTACAGAATTTTGGAATAATTTTTTTTTTAAATTTCTTAGAATGGATTCTTGTTGTGGAATCCTTGGCATGAAACCTTAGAGGGAATAATGGTTATTTCCCAAACTTAGTAACAATGATTTCTTAAAGAGAATGAATTCTCAACATACAACTTTAAAAGATGTAATAATCATTTCTCGAAACTTAATTTCGTAAACCGAATATAATAACATAAATTTATAATGTGATGATAACGTAATAATAATAATTACGTTTTAACATAACCATAATTGTTTCCTTGAACTTTTCTTTTTAAACATAAGGATGCTTATTTAGCAACCATCACTTTAAGGACATTTATCAATTTAAATAAAACTATTTTCAAAATAATTTTAAATTAAATATTAAAATAAAATCCCATTTAAATGTTCTTTAAAACTGTGACGACCCTCACTACGTGGCCGTCACTTGACTTAAACTTGGTCGTAAACTTAAACATACTCATTAATAAAGTACAGAAATTTTGGAATAATTTTTTTTTTAAATGGATTCTTTCTATAGAATCCTTGACATGAAACCTTAGAGGGAATAATAATTATTTCCCAAACTTAGTAACAATGATTTCCTAAAGAGAATGAATTCTCAACATACAGTTTTAAAAGATGTAATAATCATTTCTCGAAAACTTAATTTCGTAACTTAACAAAATACATAATTTCTTAAACATGATAATAACGTAATAATAATTATTACGTTTTAACTCAATCATAATTTATAAATCATGATCCTTTATATACTCATAACATTTATTTCTTGAAGCATAACTATAGTAATTTCCTTGAACTTTTCTTTTTAAGCATAAAGATAGTTATTTAGCAACTATTACTTTAAGGATATTTCTAAAATTAAATAAAACTATTTTCAAAATAATTTTAAATTAAATATTAAAATGAAATCTTATTTAAATGCTCTGTAAAACTTTCTTAACATCAATCATATATTTTACTTATAAATTGACATCTTAAACATAACATATTGATATCTTAAAAATTTACCTTTTCCAAACTTATCATAATAATAATTACTTGGAACTCGTTTATTTAAATCGTTACTTATTTTAGCATAAACTTATATAAACATTTCTTATT